>JAMQGT020009239.1:0-77214 GCA_024447675.2 Pterophyllum scalare | reverse complement strand
TGGCCGCAAAAGGAGGCCCTACACCATACTAATAAATTATTGTGGTCTAAAACCAGGTGTTTCAGTTTCATTGTCCAACCCCTGTATATGCAAATAACCAATTATGCAAATTAGGTGATGATGTCATATAGCAACTTTTAGGACAGCCAATAGCTACTTTCCTTACTGAGGAGTTGGCAACAGTGAGAAAGCTGCCAGGGGACTCGCTGCCAACAGAGACAGCAGATTCTTTCTGCACACCACGACTTTGCTGGCCACCAAGGGGCCATTAGAATTAGAGAGAGGCGCTGCTGATGCACTCTCTCTAGAATTGGTGGTATCATTTCCACTGGGGAAGATGCATATAGAAGCATGTATGGCCAAGGGTGTGTTAACTCATCCATCCCCAGGAGTGCGTGTCCTCTTGGCCAGCTGGAGCAGCAGTGGCGGCACACTGGGCTGACAACAGGCTCTCCTGCTCATCCTCCAACACACCATGCAAGTTCAGGCCAATGTCCAGCAGGCCATTGTCATCCTGGTAAGCAGGTAGCTCAGGCTGAAGCTTGCCCAGGACCCTCACTTGGCTCCGGCTTGCCTTCGGCTAACCCATCAACATACTCTATGTGGTTCGCCCAGCTAATTTTGGGGCAGACCACATGGAATATGGATACTCCTCACCTTCGGACCCGGATGAAGCCGTGGCCCCAGAGGACAAGGGCAAGAACAGATTTCTGCTTTGCTTGCTTTGGTTTGGTGCTCATACCAAAACGCAAAGCGAAAACTCAAAACTAGTGCACACACACCAACTGAGTGGTGGGGGCTAACACCAGCAGACAACAGAGCTAACTAGCAGTAGCTAGCTAGAGTGCCTCGGCAGAGGTGTTCTTAGTAAGGTGAATAGCGTAAGAACTGAGGGATAACTGTGATGATGGGGTATATACAGTATGTGCACGTGGGGCCACACATGTCATCACAGGTCATCTGCTTTAAAGGCATGAATAGAGGTGTCTTCAGCCAGGACATGCAGGGGCGTGATATCCCATACTAAATATGTTGTGCTGAGCGGATCAACTAAAAGGAAACATTGCCTGTTCTGAGGAGTCCTTTAAAGACTACAGTGTACCCATCTTCTGTTGGCTGCTTCCATGTCTCAAACTGATTTCTTGGACCCCACAGTCACCAGATCTCAGTCCAATAGAGCACCTTGATGTGGCAGAACAGGAGAGTCACATCATGGATGTACAGCCAACAAATCTGCAGCAACTGTGTGATGCTATCATGTCAATATGGACCAAAATCTCTTAGAAATGTTTCCAGCACCTTGTTTGAAAATATGCCACAAAGAATAAAGGCAGTTCTGAAAGTAGTGCTACTACGATGTACCTAATAAAGTGGCTGGTGAGCATATGTATCTCTCATCTCTCTCTCTTAGCTGTCTTATTTTCTGTTGTGATCTGAGCTTATTCCTCAAACAACGTGTCACATCTTTGTCTCTATTCTTATATGCAGGTGGGCAGTTCTAATAAAACACACCTTTTTTTTAATCATGAAACAGAGATTATCCGCACAATCCTTAGATGCATAGTGAATTCACTGATAATGGTGTAGTGTATGTACAATGGATGAAGTGGATAAAAGTGCAAGTATATCTAGAAGAGCCTGAGCGACAGACAGATGAAAAAGGAACAGGAGAGAAGAAGATTTTGTGTCTATGTGTATGTGTTTTTGGCAGTAAATCAGTATGCTAATGAGGCATGGTCTGTAATCCTCTTACAGCTAATCTCACTCAATCCCTCCAGTCCAGGCCTGGGCACTGCTCTCACACACCCAGGCATGCCTGAGTGAATACGACACACACACACACACACACACACATACACACAGACTCAGTGCTCGCTCATACAACTTCTCAAAACACACAAAACCTCTTTCACATAAATAGTGACTTTGACAGAAAGATAATAAAATTTTTATAGAAAGACTTGGATGCTCATAATGCAGAGGATTGTATGCGAGCATGGTTCTTTCACAGTTGCTCAGTGTTTCCTCAACAGCAGTGTTTGAACCACAGAGAGACTAGCACTGTCCTTTTCTAGGCTCATCTTAGCCCTGTTTTTTGATAGTGTGTTATAAAGGCCAAGGTGAACTTTGCTATTCAGACAAAGGATGCTGGACTGCACCATGAATACTGAGTACCTGTGCATGTCAAAGGTAGTTGTGTATATAACTGTGCAGGTGCACGTTCTGCAGATTCTCTCTTACGTTGCAGACATGCATCACAAGCCATGTGGTCCGAGAACTGTTTTTCTTAGTGTTGCCATGGTGATACAGCAAAAGGTCACTCGGTGATGTTCTCTACTAAGACCCTGTGTATGTGCATGCATGTGTACTTCAGTGCGGCAGATTGCATTTGGCAGCAGACACCAAAAGAATGTTCAGGATGGGGCAGCTGCGCTAACCAGAGAAGAGAGCACTGTGCATGTGCATGTCTGCGTGTGTGTCTGTGCGCTCATTTCTGAAAGCGATATCTGCAGATACTTTCACAAATAACGTCACCAAGGAATTTCTACTCATACTCGGCGTGCCTGGATTGCTGCATGTGTGTCGCTATTAACTCGTATCTGATATGCAATTCAATATATTACAGCAGGATTAGAGCTTAAGTATTCTCAATAAGGGGTTACACACACACACACACACACACACACACACACACACACACACACACACACACACATTGATATAGTAAGAGCCTGGCTTCTCAACACCAGGGGGCTGACAAGGTATTCTTCTATGTGTGGTGAATTCTGCTGCATACCTAGTACTCAATATGCATAGCACATCACCCTCCTAAACTTTCTCTCTCTGTCTTTCCTAGAGTCTTCCTCTTATGCCCCATCTCCCTTTCTCCATTACCTCCCTCTTTCTGCTTTCCCACATCATTTTTTTTTTTTTACCACAGTTTTCTCTTCCCATCACCACCCATTTAGGTGCTGTCTTCCCCTCCCTGCCTCTGTCTCCCTGTCTACCTCAACTATGCCTCCTTCTAACCTGTCTACCCTCACAAAATTCTCATTTGCTGTTACGTACTAGCATTTCCCTCTATTTCTTGTTTCCTGCTGTGTTCAGCCTTTCCCCAATGCATTGCTAGTATCCTGCCTGTGCTGTATATCCATTTACTCTGACTTTGAATAGCATATCAAATTTGAGTAAAATGTTGACACGCATTTTACAGATCCTTTTTGACTCCTTTTGTCATCTCCCTACCTTCTATTCCTTATCTGTGCAGGTATGAAAGAGCTCTCACCCCCGCCTTTGAATCTGCGGCGTCTCTACACTGAGACAATGGAATGGGAGCCAGTGTTGATCATCATCTCTCCAGGGGCAGACCCGTCCCAGGAGCTCGCAGAACTAGCAGCCGAAACTGTTGGCAGGGACAATTATCATGAGGTAGCGAATAACAGAATGGTAGAAGTCACAGCAGATTAACAAGTGCAGGTGGAATTTTAACAGAACAGCAGGATCACAAGTACAGAATCTACCCCATTCAATTCAGTCTAGTCTAGAATCTAGTAAGCTACCATGCACCTTAAAGGGGAAAACGGAGAGTGCTACAATTTGGTGAATGCCCTATCTTGACACTTTTTGGCATTTCTGTGGGTTTGCCGTGTGTAATGCATCTACAGACTTCAAGAAGTCTGACAACAGCACTAATGCTAGATGCTCATACACAGCTGAAGTAATTCATTGTGGTTAATATAGCAATTTAAAGCAATTTAAAGGCCGATGTTGGTGTTTTTAACAGTCCAGCTCTGACCTGAAATTACTCAAAATCTCAGTGATAATCTCACTTGAGTCACTAACTTGTGTGACATATCGCTTGCCACTTGTGTGGCAGTGGCGCAGTGGGTAGGCGCTCGCCTTGCAGCCGGAGGGTTGCCGGTTCAAGCTCCTGTCCCTGCACTGCATTGTGTCCTTGGGTAAGACACTTAAACCACATTGCTTAACGGTAGCGCCGGTCTCATGACCGCAGATGCTCGTCTCTGGATGAGTGATCTGGAACGATCATTTTGCTGTGTTCCTTGTGTGCACAATGACAATGAGTTGAATCTAACTTGTAAGTGAATACAGTGCAGAATCAAACTTCCATACCACTTCTTCTATTTCTCATCCCTTTCTACCTCCCCTGCTCTCTCTGTCTAGATCTCCATGGGTCAGGGACAGGCTGATGTAGCCTTAGCTACACTCAGGGAATGTTCCCGAAATGGAGACTGGCTTTGCCTGAAAAACCTTCACCTTGTCACTGCATGGCTACCCCTCCTTGAAAAACTAAGTACTCTGTTTTGAGAGCCAGAGGAACAAAGTTAGCATTTATCTGTGTATATGTGTCTGAGTGATTTTTTTTCTCCCTTTATTTCGTGCCTTTTTGGATAAGTGTGATGTATGGTATTCTGTATGGTATTCTGTATGGTTTTAATTGTCAAACAATAGCACCAGAGAAGTGGTGTCACTGATTGAGTTAGTTTAAATTAGTTATGCATGGACATGAATGTGTGTCCATCCGTAGCTGGATTTCATTAACTAGCTCTGCATTAATTGTAAAATGATAGCATATCACAGCTACATTTTGGGGGAAAAAAAAACAGATGTGTGAATTGTAGTAATCCAGCAGAGGAAAGATATCAACTCCAAAACTAATGTAATAAATACACAAAACTTCCAGAGTTGAGGGAAAAGCCCAATACAGACTCCATGGAGTAAATCCAATGAAGTAAGTCCACAAAATAGTTTCAGTAAAACACACCCAGTTCAAAGACAATCCTAATATTGCTTTTTGGCATTATCTTAACTCCACATTGTAAGGTGAAAGTGAGGTTAAGGGGAAAGATCAGTGGTACATGTGGAAAATGTGTATTCAAAGAGTGTTTGTAATTGTTTATCTGTAATATTACAACGCCAAGAGCATGTGCTGGCTGCCCAAATTTCCATATTTAAAATGACCTTCTGTCCTATGTCTACATGTACATATTTTGCATTCTCCCTGTTGGCCCATAATATGTGCTTTGGTGTTGTTTGTGTGGCTATGTTTCTACATTTATCTCTGCACATTTACATATGTGCATGTGAGTCTGGATTATTCTTTAAGCATGTGTGGATTTATCATGTTGTCTTATGTTTTTATTTTAGGGGAGGTAGGCTTTTGTGTTACAATAATTGGGCTTCTTTGTGGCTTGCAAGTTTATTTGTTTTTCCTTGGGGTTTAGCTTCATTGTATGTCACTATAGCTGGCCCCATCTGTCAGATGCCAAAAGGGTGATAATGAGATGCAGACTCTGAAGCAAAACCCAAGACAGACAATTTCAAAGTCTAATTGATTAATTGACTCAAGGTGAGAATGCACAGGTGAAGAGGTCAACAGGGAGAGTTCAAGGAGACTGAGCAGGTTACTGGGAGAGGTGGCATTTGCAAGTCCGGAGATGCAACTCAGAGGGCGGCCACTGGTCTGCTTTGCAACAGCAGTGGGACTCATAGGAAGGTGGGCAGGCAGGTGAGTTGATGCAAGGAGTTCTCCAGTGAAGGAATGGACCAGCTTGATGGAAAGAGGTAAGTTGTATTGAGAAGAGAACTGCTATTTGACCACTCAGGAAAGAGAAAGCAAACAGGGTCAGTCAGGAATTAATTAACTGAAAGGTGATGGACAGGGGGGCCACAAGGCTTACTCAGAGGAACTCAGACTGGTCGAGGACGTGGCTGGCGGAGTGACGAGGTCCGTGGGGCAGGTAGGCGGAAGCGGGAGAGCAGGTGGCAGAGAAGACGGGCTCCATGGCGTGGTGGAGGCTGGTTTCACCACTCCAAGGGAAGGTGATGCTACATGAGTGGAGATGATTGAAGCAACAGGAGACGACAGAGTAAATAATGGGTAAGTGAGAGTGTATTCCAAAAAGCAAAGCAGCTTGGTTTACCACAGGGAAGTTGAACAATCTGGCAGCGAGTCAGCGTCTCAGCTCCTCCTAAATACTCCCGACCTTGATGACCACCAGGAACAGGTGTGCGCTCAGGCGCCGCTATGACAACAGGAAACAGCTGCCTGCCCCAATAGATCACCTTGAAAACAGACACTCCCACAAACTGCAAAGCCTGCCCCAACCCATGACAGATTACTATTCTGGAGAGGCAGAATATCTGGTGGAGACTGGGTGCTGGAGCTGGTCCATAGGTACTGGTTGCTGATGAGACTGATGAGCAACAGGTGAGCAGACCGAAGAGTGGGAAAGCAAGACTCCACCTGCCCAACCCAACCTAGACTCAGGGAGAGTTAGAAGACCAAAACAGGAAACGGACCAGTGCTGGGCTATGGCAGTATTGCAGTGAAATGTATCACTTTTGGCCCCTTGCATGTGTTTGTTTGTGAGACAGTCAGGTGTTAAAGTGGTATTCAGCAGGTGGAGGAACCCTAAGATTGGTTGTAGTGGCTCACTGTGGGGAAAATAATCACAACTCACAAAAAATTCTATTATGAGCTGCAGTAGATGTTTACAGCTGTGCTGCTGCTGCTCTGAGGTGTACCGCTTTTTGTAGATGTACACAGCTTAATTTAACAAGATGTAATCTAATGTTTGATGAGCAATCTTGGCTGATTTCCTTCCCCTACACTCACCGTATACTGTTTATCCTGTCTTTATATTTGACAGAATACAGATGATACAAATGTTGAATTCAGTGAATGAATCTAAGCGTCGTAAGCTTAAATTCAAATTAATCTCTACTACACTTAACTCTGGCCATGAACACCACAGCCGCTGTGCACCAGTCCAACACAGAGCTTTACTATAAATTCTTTGAATAGCACAAAGTTAGTATACCTCAATTTGTTTTGCAGGACGTTTCACAATATTAAAAAATACTTCACATTATATACAGATCCAATTTATGAGATTTCACTGAAAAGGGCCTTACCTTTTAATATAACCCCTCTTCTTCCTCTCCTGTCTTGTCTTTCTTACACCTTTCTCCATCTCTGAGTAAAGTTATCTCGCACTCTTTTCTCTCCCTGGGAAATACAGCAGCTGTACCCTTACCTAGAAGAGGAACTATGTGACAAAGTGCACACAAACCGTTTGTGTATTTGCTGATATTTGTTGAGCTGATAGAAACCTTGCAACCTTTAAAATTACCTGCCACATAAAAAAAAAGCTACTCCCTTTATACTCACTCCTCTTCTGCAACACTAGCTGGAAGCTGAAGTCCTGCAGCCACAACTTATGGACATCTGCACCAAAAACATAGTTTCAGATCATCCCAGCCTAATTCAACCCCTGAGTATAGCGCTATAAATGATATGTTTTTGTCTCTTGAAAATTCTGCCGAAGTACAGTAAGTACTTGTACTTCATTACTTCCCACCTCTGGCCCCCTCCGGTGTGACTGAAACCTTGGCTTATTACAGCTCTCCGCTTCTATGTTCCACTGTACATTATTCTGCCTGTTTTTCTCAATTTCCCAGCTATCTTCTCACCAGATTTCCACACCCCTCCTTCTATTTTTACAAGTAAAACTCTTTCTTTCTGTCTCTCTCTTTCTCTCACTTTTTCATTGTCTCCCTCTCTGCGCAGCTACCGATGTAGTCGGGGCCTCCGCAGTCGAGCTTGAAATGAAAAGCTGACGCAACATGGGGAACGAGGGAGGCAAGGAGCATAGGAAAGAATGGAGAAACTGAGGATGAAAAAGGAAAAAAGTAGGGAAAATGAACTGAACCGCAGAATTCTACCGAGAGAGAGCTTCGTCCTTTTTTTTGCTAAGTTTCTCCCACTCTACGTTTGCCGGCTTCTTTTCGCCCATCTGTCTCTCTGGTGTTTCCCTTCTTCACTAAAGCAGTTGGTCACTTAAAGAGATGGAAAGAGAGGTGGAGAGACTGCAGAGAAGAGTGGTCAGTGTTCATAATTTGAGTTGGCAGGGCAGATGTCCTTTCATTCCTGTCCACTCATATTCTTCCACTTGCGCTGTTTTCTCTCATTTTTTACATCATCCACTCCATCTGTCTAGTTATGGATCTTTCCCTCAGTCTTTAAATCAATTTGCTTCTGTCTGTATTATTGCAGTACGAGGAAACAATGACAAAATTTGATCCACACTTTTTGTAATAAATTCTAAATCAGATACCACCAGTGATGCGTTTCAGAATCATATCTGCTGTGATATAATTAGTAACTGTTCGAAATATGTTGTATCTGTATCTTTACAAGGATAATTCTTATCACTCGTGTGCCATTTCAGAGCCTATTTAGTTTATCTATTTGTGCATGAGTGGTTTGGCTTTCACTCTTTGGACAGTATGGATATATTCCAACAAAGAAAGATTTTGATTTGTGAATACTAAAATAGATTTATGCTCTCTCCCTCTCTCCGATTTCTTCCGTCTCTTGCTTTCTGTCTACACATCTGCACATTTTCTTTTCCTCGTTTTCTTCATGGTCTTATGCTGCCCTGCAACACTATAATTTGTTCCAGTGGAATTCTGATTGACAACACTTGACAGACACACATGCAGATACACTTACACATGTGCACACATGCAATGAGAGACATCGAGTTTTTCCAAGGGATGTCAGTTCTTGTGGTCTTTGATTTTCTGGGATCATGTGAGCTTCCATGGGGATGGCTTGAGCTCTAAATGATGCAGAAACACATTGATTACAATTCAGTTGTGTGTGTGTGTGCGTCTGCGCTTGTATATGAGTACCCAATCAGATGACACATGACCCTAAGGTGCCAGCAGGCTATTTTTGACCATAAGTCTTTGAGAAAAATAGAAAGAGATGGGGGAAGGAATGTAAAGGGAGACATGAGAGAAAGAAAGCTGGAAGTTGAGACAAAGAAAAAAAAAGAGGCTGGAAGAAGAAGAAAAAAAGAGAGTGAATTGATTTGTCATTGTGGAGAATTTGTCACGGTACAGTGATTCTAAAAGAGAAACAATCACTTATAAAGAGACTGAGAAAGAAAAAAAGATAGATATACAGTATGTATAGGGGTAGTTTAATTAATATGTAATTGTATTTCTCTACATACAGTACTGTGCAAAAGTCTTGAGGCACCCCTCGTTTCTTTATTTTTTGCTAGGAAAATGGGAAATAGGTGCAGTGATTTATTGAAACGTGTCTAAGCATACAATATAGCAAGCAAAAACAGAGTTTTTACAAATCTAATGAGCTTGAAAGTCAACTTTTGGTATGACCATATTTATGCTTCAGCACAGCCTGAATTATCTTAGGCAGCTGTCTTGTAATTTCTTTAAGTAGTCTTCAGGAATAGTTCTCCAGGCTTCTTGAAGGACATTCAAAGCTCTTCTTTGGATCTTGGCTGCCTTTTGTTCTCTGTCAAGATGATCCCACACTGCTTCAATAATGCTGAGGTCTGGGCTCTGAGGAGGCTGATCCATTACTGATATTGTTCGACTGTGGTTTTTGTATTCAGGTATGCTTTTACTGCATTGGCAGTGTGTTTGGGATTGTTGTCACGCTGGAAAATGAAGCAGGTGACAATCAGATGCTTTGCATGGTCGATCAAAATCTGATGGTACTTTCCTGCATTCATAATTCCATCAAATTTGACAAGATCCCCAACACCACTGGCCCCCAAAGCCATGACAGAGCCTTACAGATGGCTGTAGACACTGTTGTACCTCTCTCTTCAATTTTATACATATTGACAACAATTTGAACCAGAAATTTCAAGTTTGGATTAATCACTCCATAAAACCTAAGTCCAGTTCTTGTGAATTTTTGCATACCCCAGCCTTTTTGTTCGCTGTTTCCCTTCCTTAAGAAGATGCAGCTCTCTTTGCTGGATTTTTTTTCTCCATATTTCTTAAGGACATGACTTTCAGATCCTGTTCATATGCTGTAGTTGTACGTATTTTAGGCTAACCACTTCTTGTTTTGTCCTCCACTCGTACAGTTTCCTCTAAATTTTTTTATCTTAGCACATGATGCTAAACTTTTTAAGAACACACTGCACACCATGCTGAGCTAGTGTCCCAAGTTTTCAGCTAATAGCCTTTTGTAATCAGCTCGTTGGTGCAAAAAAAATGCTATTTTATGCCTATAAACTGTGTCTTTGGCATTTTTCATAGATTCAACCAAAAAGAATTTGGAATAAATTATGAGTTTTTGCAACAGGGTGCTATTAATAAAGTACCTAAAGATACAATTTAAAATTGGTCCTTTGCTAAGTGTTCTGTTATGTGTAGACACAGCACCGGTTCATCCCTTGAGGTCAGCGTTAAGTGGCTTAACAACCAAAAGTACCGTATACATGCAAAAGTACTGACATTACTCCACACTGCATACATAAAGGTTGATTGAATAAGTGTTCATATTACACAGATGAAATTATGAAGAAAAGGTTTAAACATTGTTTTTAGAGGGTCTTAGTTATTTGTGTATTCAGATTTAAATGTAGGTTGTAATCTGTAGAGGTGTATTAAGTTATGGAGATGAAAAGGTCCAAATGGGCATGTGTTAATGCCAGACGGATGGCATTAAACACAGTGAACATACTAGGATAGACTGTAACCTTTTACAACAAAATAAGCACTTCAGAAGACTGGCTTTTATTTACATTTTCAGTGCCTAAATAATGGGTGGAGTTAAAGAGTCATTTTATTGTTTCAACTATTGAATGAGGTTTAGAGGTAAGATTTGCACACGTAAGTGGGTCGGGAAGCAGTGGAATGGGAAAATAATCCAGCTAACATTTGTTTGTACTGTATACATTGTCGGGTATTATATAATAATGCTAAGATTTTAGCTATGGCTTATTGGCATATATATTAATGTTTTTAATGTGTGCACTGTTTTTCCCCCAATAGGAGCTAAATGTGCTGCGTCCCAAAGCAGGCTTCCGTCTTTGGCTGACAGCAGAAGTTCACCCCAGATTTCCCCCCATTCTGCTGCAGTCCAGCCTTAAGATCACATATGAGGTACATACACATGCATACAAAAACATATCCATTGCCATCTGTTTTGTGTTGGATAGCGTTGTTCTAACTCTCACTGCACAACTTAAAGGTGTACCCACGTGTTTTTGCAGGGATTCTGTACAAATATCTGTATACATTCCTACTTCTTTTTATACAGTGTCTCAAATGATCCTGTTGTTCCTACTTCATGTAATACACTGGAAAATGCAGAAGCCTGCAGTTTGTGTGTTAGTGGTGCATGTTTTGGTGCTCAGTGTGTTTCTGATGGGAAACATGCTCATGGGGTTGGCTGCTGAAGCCAAGCATGCTGTAGGAACTTTCTGCCTGTCTTTCTGTTTTTCTTTATGTCAGTGTTCTTTTTTTGTTGCACATACTTTCGTGGGAAAAATCTGTTGACATAGTTTACATGGGCTTATACACATTCTGAGCACAGGCCCGTGACTACCAACCTACTGTAATACAACATCTGTCGGCTCTGGGACACTAGTTAACACTAATATCTGAAGCCATAAATTATGTATGTAATGTATGTAAATGTAAATGGGGGGTCATAGAGATGTGAATTGCTTGATTGGTCTGCAGCTAATCTACTAATGTGGTAACGTATTTAGTACATTGACCAACTTCGCCAAATTTTGTGCATGCATTACTGGCAGTGTGTATGTCAAAACCACCAGATGGTGTACCAGATCTTCAGCTAAGCTGTTAATGTGTGAACAAAGTCAATGTATACTGATTGGTTTCAACATAATTGGGGCATATTGTTGGCAGAGGAATTACATTTACAGAGAACTGTTTAGAGGAACAATATGTGCTGAGTTATGTGGCAGATGCTCCAGCTAAATGATAGTATAACATTTATATTCAATAGTTAAATACACATGTATAGTCTGATGACTGTTTGTGCAAGCGTACCAAAAGCACTCTGTCAAAAGTCTTGTGTCACAGGCCTCCCTGTGGTAAAACGGATGTTCAGCACAGGCCAGAAAGAATTTTGCTCAAATGTTTGCCAGCCCTGCATACTGGTGTTAGCTTATGTTCCAAATACAAAACACAACTAAACAAAAACTCTGTAAGTATGTTTAATGCCTTCCGATGCCATACAATATTTATTTCCTTGTATAACAGGCAATAAACTTGCTGTGTTTGGAGCTTGCAATTTTGTTTTTATGTTTGCAGTTTGATCTTGAATTTATTTGTGAATGCTGTGGATGATTACTACCTTTCATGTTATTCTTTTCCTCTGCCAACATCTTTTTTCTTTCGCATCTTCAGGATCCTCCGGGGTTAAAAAAGAATCTGCTGAGAACATATGAGTCCTGGACACCAGAGCAGATCAGTAAAGGTTGTCTCTTCTCTTCTCTTCTCTTCTCTTCTCTTCTCTTCTCTTCTCTTCTCTTCTCTTCTCTTCTCTTCTCTTCTCTTCTCTTCTCTTCTGTTTCCTGTCTTGTAAGGGGACAGTTCACTTTCTTTTGTGAATGTTTTTGCACTAGTATAATCAATATAGGTGATATCACTGCATGATATTAGCTTTAGCTGCTTGTCATGTGAACTAAACACAGCTTCTGGACAGGAAATGGAAAAATATGCCTAATGCAGCTACAGGGTAAAATCCATTAGTAGGTAAATACGGCCTTAAAAAACAAAAACAAAAAAACACAGCTTCTCAGTATGCATCTCATTATGATTGGTTACTGTACCTGTTTTTGTTGTGACATTGCGTTGATTGTTTGTGTGCAGGAGGTGTTCTGGCCAGAGCCCAGTCTCTGTTCTGTCTGGCTTGGTTTCACGCTGTGTGTCAAGAGAGACGAAACTACATACCCCAGGTAAAATACACAAATACACTAATTATAGTTCTTAGTGGCTAATTATTAGGTGAGTGAGTATTCCATTCTTGTCATTTTTACTATGCACATTTTTTAAAAAAAATCCTATGTGATACATGTGTAATAAAAGAGGGTGACTAACAATTTTAATCATGGTGTATAGAAATATTAGGCAACTTTAAAATGTACAAAAAAAAAAGAGATTCAACTAGCATATAAAAAAGTTACAGGACAATTAAACATTTGTTGTGAATGGTCCACATGGTTCCAAAGCTATGTGAAACTATATGATATGAAGTCTCAAGATTAAGCCAGGAAATATCTGAAGACAGATTTTTAAAAGATATACAGGCACGTGGAGGCCACACACAATACTGAGCCTCATTTTGACTTGTTTTAAGGACATTACATCAAAGTTGGATCAGCCTGTAGTGTGTTTTCCACTTTAATTTTGTGTGTGACTCCAAATCCAGGCCTCCATTGGTTAATAAATTTGATTTCCATTGATGATTTTTGTGTGATTTTGTTGTCAGCACATTCAACTTTGTACAGAGCAAAGTATTCAATGAGAATATTTCATTCATTCAGATATAGGATGTTTTATTTGAGTGTTCCCTTTATTTAGATACGCACATTGAAAATGAACACAAAGTTATAGAAATGCCAAACAAAACAAGTTAAAATGATGGTTAATTTAAGATAGGAAAATGAAATATGTCAAAATAAGTAATAAATGGCTATGAAAGCAATAATAAAAAACACAAACAGATCAATTAAAATGTATAAAAAGACAGTAAAAGAAACAAAGCAACGCAGCAGCAAAGTTCTATCTTTTTTTCGAGAAGGGATTTAAAGGAAGTCACTGATTCTCTCCTCAGGCAGGTTGTTCCAAAGCTGAGGGGTCACCTTTAGATTTAAGCCTTGACTTTGGTCTTCCAGAAGGTACCCACCTGAGGGTCTAATGCTCCAAACCAGCTTATATTGAATCAACCTATCTGCTGTGTCATGATCAGTAAAATCTTGAAATCAATTCTAAAACAAATAAGGAGCCGATGGAAGTGAAATGGCGGGTTTTCGTTTCAGCAGTGCCGTTGGGAGCAGTGCAGTTTGTGGTACTGAACAATATCATTTCTGATTGAGAGGTATTAAGTTGAAGAAAATTTCTGTCATCCAACACGTGACACTCTGAGACATAACAGCAGTGTGATGAAGATCTTTAAAACACATAAGTAATGTATAAATAATGAACATTCCTTTGTTTCCTGACATGGGAAATGAAAAACATGTCAACTCTGACAATTATACTTTTTTTTTTAACATCAGTATTGGTCCAAAATTGAATAGTCAATACACCCAACATGCCAGCTGAGACTTTCCGTGTGTATAGCTGCGTGTGTATATTTATGCGTGTGTAAATGTTTACATGCAACCAATATAGTCCTTTGTAGTAACCCTGTCGTCTGGCAAACACACAGTTTGCAAAATAGACTCCACATTGGTGAGGCACCTGATGCTTTTCATGCATTCTGCTTATAGAGCAACATGTGTACTGTTTCTAGTGTAACAGACAGTGGAATCATGGGAAATACCTTTGATATTGTTAGCCAGTCTTACAAAGGAAATTATATTGTATCAACTGAAGATGGAACTAATGACCCATACCACGGACTGGTAGCTTTTTGGGTTTTTTTTTTTTTGTCCATATGCGTTCGGTAATGATATTTAATAGTATTTCAGCAGTGTTTGATTAGGAATCCTTTCTGGATTCAGGTTGTTTTTGTTTGAGGTGCTCATTTCTGCATAAGATGGCCTACATGTACAGAACTCTATGATTTCCATTCCTATAGAGAAAAACTAGCTGTTTATTTTCTTGGTTTAAACTCAAGCCATTGATGTGTTGAGATCACTCCATATCAATTTATCAGATGCCTCCACCTGACTATCTCAGATTAGCCTTAAAAAACAATCCTGGGGAAAGATACACTTCTTAATGGGAATTATGCAAATTTTCAGATCCCTAGGTCAAAAATGCTTATTGGGAAAATGAGAAAGAGCATCATCACCATCATCAAAAATTCTGGATTAACAGAAACTTGCTCAGTCCCCAGCCTGCAACATTGAGGTTTCCACAGGCCTCCAAGTCTGCTGTCAAAGATTGAACAGGCAAATATTATGTGGAATTCGAGTATCTATCATTCTACGTTAACGTGAATTACACTCCTGAGAGTCCATGTTCATAGAGCCACAGTACCAGATATTTACCCCACAAAATTTGAGGGACCTAGCTTAAGCAGTTTTCTGGATAATAGAATTTTTAAATTGCCCTTCAAAAAAAAAAAGTCAAAAAATTGTAAAAACCACCCTAGTGTATATTTTTGTATTGTTTTTGTTTCAAAAAACAAATGACAGGAGGGAGCTGAAATTTTGCATAAGTCCTGTTAAGAAGTCTATCTATGATGCAAATCTATGATGGCCAGGTGGGGATTTATTTATTTTAAAGAATTGGAGTGGAATGGACCCACTGGTATAAATTAACAAAACAAATTGAACAAATTGAAAATCTTTGATAAATTAATTGTACTTTTTTTTTTAAAAAAATGTTTTTTATCAGTGACTCAAAATTGCATTTAATTCCTGCTTTAATTTAATGTAATAAATCTGAGTTGACGGTTTGGAGTCACTGACATATAAGGGCTAATGCAGCAGACATAACCCATAAAAGTAGGTATGTGCTGGTGTATTGGGAAATTAGATGGTTCTGTTCCATCTCATGATCTACAATTTCTGTAGCTTTCATAAAGTGATAGTCTGACATTCACGCTTACTACGCCACAGCGTCTGGCCAGATGTGAGGGAGAGAGAAAGTAAGCAAGATTTAAACTTCTTCCTTATGCTATTTTCTTAATACAACACTGCGATTTTTGTACCTTTCGAAGTGTAAAACTGAGTGCAACATTATAAACGCCTTCTAGGAAAGACTGAAGGTGTGTGCTGTTATACTTATCCTTTCAAGTCCTAGCACAAGTTACAGTGATAATCAGTCTTGATGGATTATTACCTTTTCATGTTTTCTTGCATGTTCTAATGGAACAATACACGAACAAAAGCTTCTTGAGTTTATATGTGCTGGTTCGCTTTGTATTGAGCCATTTGAGTGCATTCTAATAAAATAGAGAGAGACTTCAGCAAAATGAAGGATACCATTTATGTGTGAATACTTGATAGTTGGTGCAGTTTGCTGTGTTATGTTTCCATTTGTCAAATTAAATGGTCTGTCAGATTGGTCATCTGTCTAATTTAGTAATCTATGACTCCAGTTACAGCAGGATGGTGTCTGCTAGTCAACACACAGTCAAAAAGCTGTAACATAAAGCTTTTGTAATTAATAGCCACAGCTTTGCACAGTTGCTTTTTTTGCTCTTTGTCTGCCTCTCTGCTTCCTTCTGGTTTAGTTCCAGTATTCACCACTAAGTTATCCTTCTCACAGTTAAATGCACTGGCCACTTTTTATTTTGTACACCTTGCTATTGCTGGGTTGGATCCCTTTGGTCTTAAAAACTGCCTTCATTCTTTGTGGCACAGATTCAAAAAGTTGCTGGAAACATTCCTCAGAGAGTTTTGGTCCACACTGACATTAAGCACCACACAGTTTCTGCAGATTTGTTGGCTGATGTGAATCTTCTGTTCTGTCACATCTGGTGACTGTGGAGGCCATTTGAGTATAGTGAACTCATTGTCATGATTTCTGACATGGTGTGTTATCCTGCTGCAAGCAGCCATCAGAAGATGGGTACACTGTGGTCATAAAGGGATGGACATGGTGAATAAGAATACTCAGGTAGGGTGTGGCATTTAAACAATGCTCAATTGATATTAAGCGGCCCAAACTGTGCCAAGAAAATATTACCCATACCATTACACCAGCACCACCAACCTGAAATGCTGATACACGGTCGGATCGTTCCATGCTTTTATGTTGTTTACACCAAATTCTGGCTCTACTATCCAAATGCCGCAGCAGAATTCGAGACTCATCGGACCAGGCAGCATTTTTCCAATCTTCTCTTGTCCCATTTTGGCGAGCCTGCGTGAATTGTAGCCTCAGTTTCCTGTTCTTGGCTGACAGGAGTGGAACCCAGTGTGCTCTTCTGCTGCTGCAGCCCATCTGCTTCAAGGTTCAACATGCTGTGTGTTTAGAGATGCTTTTGTCCATACCTTGGTTGTAATGAGTGGTTTGAGTTACTGTTGCCTTCCTGTCATCATGAAGCAGTCTCACCATTGTGACATCAACAAGATGCTTTCACCCAGAGAACTGCCGCTCACTGGATATTTTCTCTTGAGTTAACCCCGTAGGTGGTTGTGTAGTGGAATGCCAGTAGATCAGCAGTTTCTGTACTTTTCTTAATCTTTCTGATGCTTAGTTTGAACTTCAACAGGTCGTCTTGAGTTGCATGTGTGTCTAATAAAGTGACCAGTTAGTGTATTTTGAAAGAAATGACTGATTACAGTACAGGAGGAAGCAAATTGTAACTAATATAGAATGTCTCTGTGTAATGGTAAGTCTCTGCATTCCCCTTTCTTTAAATTCAAATTTCCTGTCCTGTTCCCTGATTTTTGTTTTAGCCTCTCTCTCTACAATTGTCTTGCCTTTCGTTATCTATCTCTCTCTGTCACCGAATCTCTGGTAAGTGTTTTCATTTGAGACGGTAGTGTTGTTTCTCATCCAAGAACATGATCACCTAATTACTGAAACAGTCACAGTGCCTCTTGTCCACTCCACCATCACTTACTTCCTTCTTGCTTCATCTACTTTCTTCCTTCCCATTCTCATTTATTCTCTTGTTTTCATTCTCTTTACATGCCAGTGCAGAAAAAAAATCACTTAAAAGTACAAGGAAACAAAGGGTGAAAAAAGAGGAGAGATAAAAAGAGAGAAACAGACAGGTTTCTATTTCCCGGGTTGTGCATATTCATAATGAAAGAGAAAGTGTAATGGTGAATCTATGTACAAGTTTGTATGAATGATTAACATTTGGCCAGAGGACAACAAGACTGCTTAGCTACAGCTGCTAAACAACTGACTTTGTAGCACGCTTTCTGAAGTCAGTAAGCAGCCTTTGCTACTGTGTAGAAAAAAAGTCTGCATACTCAAATACACTCTGAATATTCACTCTTAGACCTGTAAGCAAATTTATTAAATGCAGTGAAACATGCCTCAGCAACGTCTTTGAACGCACATTCAAGCACACAATTACTGAACAAACAACATACACTTAATCACTGGAAGAATTATTGAACATGCCCACACAATTTTCCACCACCTCTCACCTCATCCACCCACAGTGGGCAGTTTACAACAGGTGATTAAGTGAAGTGAAGTAAACACATATTTACAAACTGAGACAGCCCTCACACTCAGTTATGTTTTAGCATCTCTGTTTTGTTCTTTTGACTGAGGTGGTTTCCTTTTTCTTTTTTTCTTTTTTATACAGGGAATGCATACTTCAATTCTTAATCTCTGTTGTCTCACTCCCATCTGGATTTTAAATCCCGTCTTTTAATTTTTGGATCTGAATAGAGCCCAGAGGTTTTTGTTTGTTTGTTTGTGGTTGTTGTCACCCTTTGTTTGCTATTTCTGTGCTTATCTGTGCTCATCTCCGCTTTACCTACAGGGTTGGACAAAGTTTTATGAGTTTTCCTTGTCAGACCTTCGCGCTGGCTTTGAGATTATCGACAGGCTTTTTGAAGGTAGGAGAGCTCATGGAATACATTAATTTTGCATTTTTATCTGCGTTTGCACCACACACGGTTCTCTGTGGGGTCTTTGCGCCACTCATGAATAACCTGGACATCTCCCCATTTGCGTTTCTGTGTCGTTTGTGCTCTTTACCTTCTGTGTTGACACAAGTTTTATTTGTGTATTTATGTGTCTCTGTATCTCTAAGGTGGTAAACAATTTCAGTGGGCGTTTGTCCACGGCTTGTTGGAGAGTGCTATCTACGGTGGACGTATTGACAACCCGTCTGACCTCCGCATCTTGCGCTCCTACCTTGAGCAGTTCTTCTCTGCACGTCTCCTGTCATCCTCCATCCCAGCTGGACAGAGAAAAAGCAGAGGAGGATGCTTTCTACCTCAGATCAGCCTCCCGAACTCTTGCTCCATATTGGTAGGTTGTCGGGATCACACAGTGGTGTAACACGTAGTCGCACAGATACTTAGATGCTTTATGAGGGACTGCAACTTTAATATCTAATTTTAATGATTAAGAAATCTAAGTTTATTACAGATAAATGCATATTTAAGTTTAAGGTGAAGCTTTATGTCGTTTGTGTTAATCAGAATGAACCCATATCCACTGGCAAAGAAGCAAAAACAGCTGACTGTATTTACTATTTGAGGTTTGTGTTGCGGTTCTGTTAGTTTGTGTGTAGTGTGAACTACATTTTCAGTTGGTTTATAAAGTAGCCACTGCAAATAAATGCCAGTAGTAACTCTCAAGCTTACATAAGTAGTTTTGTTTTTCTGCTACTTTGCATTCTGTTTAGATTCTTTGTCAGACGTTAGTTCATTTCACGGAGCCACTGAGAGGACATTTGTTTAAAAGATCAATATGAAAATCTATAATTTGAATTGACAGTCTTTTGCTAGAATGCAGCAGTCAGTAGTGAGTGGGAGATCAGTTTAGTAATTTAGGCTTTTAAAGCGCTATTCAAGGCACATTTCTATGGTTAAAGAAGCTGCATTAAACTATTACAAACAACACACCCTAATAACCTCAGTATCGCATTATTATCCCCACACTCCCACACAGAACTCTAACAAACATGCCGCAAGATCCATTTACTAGCATGTGATGCTTAGAAATGCAAAAATGACTTGTGTCTTAGAGCCATGGTATAAATTGGCAGCATGCTTTAATTTTCTCTCTTGTCATGTGGGTGTGTGTCTGTGTGTGTGACCTGTGTGTGTCTGCGTTTCTTCCCAGGACTACCAAAGAATAATAGAGAATCTCCCAGAGGATGACAGGCCAGCATTCTTTGGTCTGCCTGCCAACATAGAGAGATCCTCCCAGAGAATCAGCAGCTCTCAGGTGCGCCCACACACAACAGCCTAGCCTATTCACACAAGGAGAGACACAAGCACAGTCTCTCACACTGCCTCTAACTCACATCAATCTTACATGTATACAGATGAAAAATTAAAAGAAAATCAGCAAACATTGTCTTAGAGAGGTGTTTGGACTAAATGTGCTGCCTGAACGGGCTCGGTGTGTCTTGGCATTGATCCCACAAGTCACTGGAACTCCACTGGAGGGATGGAACAGCATTCCTGGCAGTGCTGGCATGGACTCCACATGATAAGCCATGTTACCTCAGCATGATTTGGCAGCATTCCAAAGAGCTTCTTGTGATGCCAGGAATACTTGGCTTTTTTTCAAACTTCAAGTGCCACCATAAATGTACAGTTAAGGTCAGGTTAGTGTAAAAAAAAAGTCACTACTCTTGAAGTCAGTCCTCCTCCTTTGATCTTCAAGCAGAAGTTGCACAGCAGTGAGGCTAGGGTCATTATTCTACTGCCCTCTCCCTCTCTCCTTCTTTCTCTCTCCCTCCCATCTTCTAGTTAAAGATCCTCTTTCTCTTGCTGCTGTCTCCCTCAGATTTTTGTTTCTTGAGCAAATAGGACTTTTTTTCTGGTCATCCACTGAGAAATGCACTCTCAGCTCACTGCACCCACATGGAAAAGGTGGCTTTTACGGGAAAAACGATTTTTGTTTTATCAGAAACAGTAACTCTATAATAAATAAATGCTAAACTGATAGTTAATTAAATTTAAGTTGGCATTTCCTTTACTTTTAATAACTAATGCAATGATAATTAATGTTTCTGCTTGGTTAATGGTTAGTTTGTAAACATTATCTCGCTGTCATTGTGAATTGAAACTGGCATTTATACGACTAAATCTCTAAAGCTTAATTAACTACCAATTTAACATGGTTAATTATTAATTATGGTTATTCTTAAATGTTAGCGATTTATAAATTTGGAAACATCCAATTGCTGTATTTACCAATATTCTGCAGTAGTTAAGTGTAAAAACAAATGATTTGGGCAACCATTAGTAAAATAGAAATCTTTTTTTTTTTTTTAAAAAAGGATGACGTGTAATATATCTCATTCAAATAAAAACAAAACAAAATCTTAATTTTTCACAATATGGTGATTTTTGCATGTAGTTATTTTATGGCGCCTTTGATAACATCAGATTGTTAGTTTATCATCTGAATAAGTCTGTGCTTGTGAACTTTTAATTTTGTTTTTCATTTCAAAATGATAAACCGAAGCAACTTGAGGGTTTCTGATAACATTTCAGCCATAGATGCATTTTCAGTACTCAACAGATATGGACTCTGACAGTTTGTAAAGATGATTGTAGCTCATCAAAATGGATGCTTTTGTTTTCCAGCCTGTGGAGCTTTGAACAAAATCTACATAGTGAGTTGAATCCATCAAGTACTTTCTTTACTGGGGTTGGGAAAACCCTGGTGTCTATGTGTGAATGTGTTTAACGGTTTATGGTCACTGCAGATCCTGATGTAATACAGTGTAACACAGTCTCACACAAACACACAGTAAATTTTATTTCAGTGTTGTGATTTTGTATGTGCGCATTTGTGCGTGCACGTGTGTACCTATGTCTGTGAGTTCGAGGGAGATGCAAATCTTAAAAGACAGAAGCAGGATATGGAGCGAAGGTTGCACGACTGCACTGTTCACTTTCTTGACCACCTTATTTGAATCTTGGAATTTTCACATCTAGTAATGCAAACATATCATCCGTCTAACACGTTAATCTTTGTGTAGTGTTTGGGTAAGACTTGTGTTCAGTGTTTAGTTAAGAAAAAAAAAACATTTTCTAGGCTTGGACTTGGTTGGTCTTGATTTTATTCTTTACTGGTTTTTCTTTGAAGCACACAAAAATTATGTTTTGACTTGAATCTGCTACTTGTGCAATTGTGCAGCATCTAAGAAATGCTGACCTACAATGAGGGACAATCAGTGACATCAGTTACACGTTACTTAGTGACTTAGTAACGTGCTACGCTAATCTGGCTACTTTTTTTTTGGTAACGAGTGATCTAATGCATTACTATTTGCAGTCCAGTAATCAGATTAAAGTAACTTCTCCAAGCATTACTATTTTTGTCATTTTCCTTAGTAAAAAGATAAATTTTTGCTTTCTTCTTGCGTCTCGGGGAGTGACGTCTGGCAGATGCGATGTCATCATGAGGACAATAATACCACACAGCGACACAAACGTAAACAATGGAGGAAGGACAGAGATCCGTGTTTTCTAGCTGGAAATACAGGCACTATTTTGAGTTTGTGTCAGCTAAAGATGACAATATTAAGGTTAGCTGTACATTCTGTGCTGGCGACAAAGTGCTATTTAGTTTCAAAAACACTACGTCAGATTTGAAGAAACATTGGGAGTCACAGCACGGCACACTCACAGCCAGCCATTTAAATACAGATGGCACAACACCAGCATCTGTTGAATGTAACTAATAAAGTAACTTGTAATCTAACTTAGTTACTTCTAAAATTAAGTAATCAATAAAGTAACTAAGTTACTTTTAAAGGAGTAATCAGATTACTTTTTCAAGGTAACTATGCTATCACTGGGGACGATGCTTAAGACTTTGATCAGATGTTGTACATCTATAGGATGTCTTTTTTTAAATCCAAAAGGTTGAGGCTCAGTATAGATGTGCCACACACAGCACAGTTAAACTGTGTTCTCATGTTTGGTGCATTTTCACTGCTGTTATCATTTGTACTGAAAAATAACATGTATATGTCTTTCCATTGTTTTCCATTCAACCCTGGTATCCTTGTTGATAATTAGTTATTGAAAGTAAAGATACTTTTTTGTGAGTTGGATGAGTAACCAAAAACATGAGCACATATACAGGTTAAATTTATTACCACACAGTTTTGCTTTAAAGAGCCAAATCGTTGTTTTCATAACAGAACTTTGTACACCTGTTGATAGAACCAAAGTAAGAATGAGATGAAATGGAATAAGTGACATTCTAAACACAGTGAGATCATTTTGCTGTGTTTTTGTGTTTGTATGAGGTATGATCTGTAAAACTCAAAAATCTTACCTGATTAAAATTTGGGTTATCTCACATTCAAGATCATCTTCTTGGGCATGCCCGGAGAGCTTTCAGCTATTTTTAGATTGCTCCTGCGATTTCCTGTTTTGGCCACTTACACCGTGCCCTGCGCGATTTCACCACTGACGTCAAACTCGTGCAAACATCGACTTCAAACTGACCCAAATTTCATGTGAAGGATCATCACTGGCTGCAACCAAGCAGTTTTCAGTTGAAGAGTCCACAGTTTCCCAGCCCAAAGGCAGCATTCAGCTTTCATCAGGTCGCGCGCCGTGAATTTGTCCCCCAGCATGAGACTGTCAGTGTGAAGATCTGCTGTAACATCCTGAGGCATCTGAAGGAGATACAAATGATCTGAACTGTGTGTGCTAGCGTGCCCCTTAGAGTGCACTGATAATACAGATTTCAGGCCACACATATACAATTTGCACACACCACTTGTTCAAGTTAAAGGATTGCCATTTTGACACACATTTCATAGGCAAAATTGCAAGGGGAAATAACCAAACTTGCTGGCTGTCACTCAGGTGAAATCAGTCTCAAAAAGGCGGTTGCATCGAAAGTCTCCTCATAATTGTTTTGATTGGCATCAGATTGCTGTGGTCACCCAAAGTTTACATGGAAGATGTCTCTACAAACATTTGCCAACTACTCACCAAGGTGTTAAAAGTGCAGTGAAAACTGGAAACGGAAACTGTTCACCTTTAGCGTAAAAGCAACCAACATGTTTGCCACATTTAAATGAGGTGAATGATCTCTATCTCTGGTTTGGGTATCCCTTTTCACAAGTTCACTACTGTTAGTGTTTTCACTGCTAATTGTTAAGTTTTTTTACACCTTGTATGTTTTTGATTGTAAGTGGTTCTATAGTATAGTGATTTACTCATTGGCCTACCAAGCAAAAGATTTCAGGTTTGATTCCAGGAGTTGCCTTCCTTCTGGAGTTGTGTTAGGAAAGTCATCTAACATATATATATATATATATATATATATATATATATATATATATATATATATATACACATCTATATCTAGTATATATATATATATATATATATATATATATATATATATATACTAGATGACTTTCCTAACACAACTCCAGAAGGAAGACAACTCCTGGAATCAAACCAGGATTTTTTAATCTGTCAAATCAAACATGTGGAGCTACCCACTGTGGCGACCCCTTCTGAATACGGGACCAGCTGAAAGTAGCTGCTGCTTCTTCTTTTATGTCTTCTGATTGTAATTATCCTCAGTGAGCACACTTCAACCACACACAACCTTTACAGATTGTAAGTGCAGTCCCCATGTGGGTGTTAATGCAATTAAATTCATTCATAGAGTGTGGTCTGCTGATCACTGGAACCACCAACCTAGCTTAATTCACACGGCTCCCACAAGACCACTTATGTGGGTGTGTTACCATGTCTTTTTCTGTACCTATCTTCCCCATATGTCATTGTCTCCCCTCCTGCTGTCATTTATCACTGTCACTTTCATGCTCTCTCTTTCTCTCTTTTCCCCAAATGTATGCCTTCTTTACTCTTACTGTCTGCAGGTTGTTCTGTTAATCTCATACACTCAAGATATCCCAGGGGAAAGTGTGGTTTAGGTGGATATCATTTAATATAAATGTCTAATCTTATGAATTACTTGACACAAGTCATAATGGTCTTAAATGTCTGTTGAGGATTGGGCTTACAGACATGATGTATGATAAGCTGTAGTCATATAGTTTATGCACAATGTAAAAGAGATGTATTTTGGATATAATTAGGAACAAGCATTCTAAAATGTCTCCAGATTTTGCATATTATATTATATTATATTATATTATATTATATTATATTATATTATATTATATTATATTATATTATATTATATTATATTATATTATATTGCCTTCTGTGGCATCTTTTCCTCCCCAACTTCTGTCTGGTTGGCACTGATTAAAATATTGATTATTTTAATGTTTAAATTACTATTTGAATCACGTTATATTTAATATCAGCCTCTTTTATACTGCTGTCAGTAAAGTTTTAGATTGTTTTGTTTTTTTCCCTACCTTCCTCTCCCTCATGCAAATCCACGTGTATTTATACCCACATATATACCAGCTTCTCTCCTGAGTTCCTGAGCAGAGAAGATAAAGCAAGTGTTAGTAAAGAGTTCTCCTGGACCAAATGAAAGCCATTTATCAGACGAGCTGCCTTACTTGTAACACACACATAAATAGAAAATCGCACAACCACAAAATACACACACTGAGCCTAGATAAAAGTACTGTCCAAGACTCTAAGCCTGAAGCTAAGCATGCCTGATTAGGTATGTAAGGAGATGTGTTTGGGGCTCTCTCTCTCTGTCTCTCTTTCTTTAACATTACAGGCCCAGAAACAGGGTTGATTCATGGGGTGTCTAGCATCCAGTGTCTTGTTGTTTGGATTTTTTCTTCTTGCATACATATTATTTCAACATTTTCCCATAAATTATTTGTCTTTATCATAACTCATGTGCCTACTTCATATTATATGAGTGATATTTTAAGAAAAAATGGCCAGTTATTTTTTGGCATGTGCATTACACCACTTACTAAATCAAGAAAATTATACCGCTGTTACAATCATTTTTTAAAGACATTTCTGTAATATACTGCACTATTTGCTTATTTACAGGTAATTTCTCAGCTGCGCATCCTCAGCCGCTCAGTCGCAACAGGTTCAAAGTTTGACAGGGAGCTCTGGTCAAATGGACTTTCACCTATACTCAACTTATGGAAGAAACTCAACCAGGTAAGTTTTTTGTCAGTTCATATTGACTTAATATTGGCCCATCTCTTTTTATCGCCCTTGTTCTGCAAACCAAATTTTAAAGCTGCCTCTGTAGCTTAAAGAACTTTATTTGCCCTGATTTTAGATATATTTAAAAGTCTAAGCCTCATTATTCAAACATTGTAAATCACGTTCATACTAATACTTCACAATTTCTGTTTTCGCTATACTGCAGCTAATCATAATATCAGGAATTACTGGACAGAGGACCCAACTGCATGACACCACCACATGAGGCAGTTAAAATCAACGAAAAGCAGATTAATAGTTGATCAAAAATTGGAGAAACACTCAGTCCAATTGGCAAAAAAAAAAAAAAAGAATCACAAAGAAGTACAGGGAACAATAGGTAGATACACTGGAAGCAAACTGACAAGGAGAGAGGCAAGGCTGTATGCACACACAACACACAGGGCAGACTTGTACATGTGAAAGCAATCAAACACACTTGAAACAAATGAGGGTCACAAAGGTGGGAAAGCACTAAAAGCAGGAAGTAAAGCCACACCTTCAAAGTAAAACAGGAGTAACAGAAAGGAAAAAAAAAACCCTGAAGTATTAAGACTAACATTATAGAGACAGAGAAGGAGACAGAACGGGGAATACAGAAAGCAGGATGTAATGGGAGAACTGGAAACACAAAGGGGCTCAACAAAACCAACAGAAAGCAAGGATCATGACACTTAATTAGAAGTTGTGGGAGGTAATCGGATATTACTAGTATGGTCAAAGGCTGTCACACACACAGTGTGTTAGCCCCTGGTTTCCTTGGCCAAGGAGCACTGCTGTGTGCAGTTGCTTGGAGACTGACACATTTTCAAATTAAAAGGACATCTTCCCCTACATTTAACAATTTACTCACCATGTATCAGTCTCCTCTCTGCCTCTCTCATGCTGTAAAGCACACATGCTTACTGTCTCATTTTCTCTCATTTGCACTTATGTCTCCTCTCTTTCTGTCTGTCTTTCTTTCTATTTCAGTCTCTTGTAGATGGAGTTGTTTTGTACTTACTGAAATGAAAATGGTTAATTGTGTTAATTGTTGTCATTGTGTCACCAGCTAGCTTTCAATAGATCACAATCAACCACTGGCTGCTTTCAATTAACTATCCCTATGTCATCAGCCAACCTTGTTGTTTGACCGTCAGTGGATGTGTGCTTCCCAGTGTGCCATTTAAATGCATGTAACTGCATACGTGCATCGTTTATGGGTTGTGGGAGATATGTGAGAACTGTGTGTGTGTGTGTGTGTGTGTGTGTGTGTGTGTGTGTGTGTGTAGCTATGTACAGACATATTTATTTTTGACAAATCATTATGTAGTCTGGAGAGACATGGGCAGACCATGAGACAGAAGAGACTGTTTATTTGGCTTTTTAGTTACATTTTTGAATGGAAACAATAGCTGAGCTCTAGTCAATCTGAATCCCATCCAACCAGCTTTTTTTTTCATTGTCTGATTCATTGCTTACTCTACATTGCCTGTCTTCATTCCTCTGTCTCTTGGTCCCGCTATCCTTCTTTTCCTCTCTTTTTTTGCTTTTGTCTCTAACTGAGTTGTTGCAAAGAAAGCAAAATAGGATGCAGGTATAGAGTTTGATGATTCCAACAGATTCCAACAAAATCCATTTGTATAATTATTTTTTTCTGTAAGCACTCTGTATACTTACTATATACACTGTACTTGTTTGTCTAATATAAACAACTGCTCCACCCCTCACCCCTATGTTTGCACTGTATGGAGCAAGAGAAACATTTTCCTATTTAGGAAATTGTTTCTCGCTTCAGAGCTCCTCAAAAAGTCTTGTGAACTCTATTGAGTGGTTGTAAAACCATGACCTCAAAAGATACTCATTTTGTGTTTTGATAATGGTAGTAGAGAGTACTTTTTAATGCATCAGTGCAGAATTGGCCTTTGGTATTCAGGTGTGTTGAGATCTGCAGACCACAGAATAAGAGTCACATAATTTTATATCATCAACAAAGCATCCAGTAACTATAGATTAGAGCATTGTCACCTTGAACGAGACCACTCAGGAAGAACTATTTCTTCATAGGATAATGATGATCACTCAGAACAACTTACTGTGAGTGAGTGATCGTTCCTGTATTGGGGCAAGTAAACTCAAACAATTCCAACAAAATACCTGCCTCAGTGTATCATGGCTAATGGATGTTGTCACTGAAGCGGGTCAAGGTTTTGGTTTTTTTCCCCTTTACTTTGTCATTTGTGTATGTGTACTGTGTAGTGTCAAAAGTAGTGTGTAGTACTAAAAGTGCATTAATGATAAGAATGTAACAGGGCACTGCTACAGTACAACAATTGTCCAGTATTATATAGAAAGCCTTAAGGCATTATAGCCCATTGATAGAATAGCTATAGCTCTGATGAAATGACAGTGAGGGACTGTGTCTTTCTCATTAATAATATGTCTGTCATCTGTCAGGGTTCTACACTAATCCACCAGAAAGTTGATCCACCTACAGAGGGTCAGAAGTCACCAGTCCTTTCATTCATTGCTCTGGAGCAGTTCAATGCCATCCGCTTGGTCCAGGTGTGTTAAATTATTAGAAATGATAGCTACCACTGAATTACAAGTTTTTTCATGTGTGAATTCAAGATATAGTGAATGAGTGAGATTTATATGTAAATGAAGCAGGCTTTGTTTATTCAGGAAAACCTCTGATTCCGATTTCGGGAACATGTCAAGAAAGATCACTACCTACATCCAATAGGACATCTCAGTCATTATGAAAAATACAGTGGTGGTCAGAAGTTTACATATATTCATCTTGGACAAAAAGTCATTGTAATTTTGGACTTTTAATGATTTCTTTGAACTGTTCTGTTTCCAGGGTGTTGTGATTTCACCACATACATCTTTAATGACTAAAAAACAAGAATTAGGTGCACAGGATTACATTTATTTTGGATATTCTGTAACCCATACAGGGTCAAAAGTATACATACAGGCTTAAATATATACATACATCCCTGCACCTAAATAGCAAGATTTAAGTCAAATTACTCATTAGTGAGAAATGTTTGCACAGTATGTACTATATATAAACTGTAAGTGTCATCACAGAGTATCCACCAGTCCCTGGCTGCCCTGAGCAAAGTCATCAGAGGGACTCAACTGTTAACTCCAGAAGTCCAGAAACTGGCCACTGCCCTGCTAAATCAAGAGGTAAGACAATTCAATTTAATTCTATTCTGTTCTGTTTATATAGTGTCAAATCACAATAAACAGTTGTCTCAAGGCACTTTATATTGTAAGGTAAAGACCCTGCAATAATTACAGTGAAAACCCAACAAACAAAATGACCCCCTATAAGCAAGTACTTGGCGACAGTGGGAAGGAAAAACTCCCTTTTAACAGGAAGAAACCTCCAGCAGAACCAGGCTCAGGGAGGGGCAGTCATTTGCCATGACTGGCTGGGACTGAGGGGTGAGAGACAGGACAGAAGACACACTATGGAAGAGAGACAGAGATTTAAAATAACTAATGATTAAATGCAGAATTGTGTATAAGCAGAATAAAAGTGGTGAATGAAAAGAAACACCCAATGCATCATGGAACCCCCCCCCCAGAAGCCTAGGCCTATTGCAGCATAACTAAAGGATTGGTTCAATGCTACCTGAGCCAACCCTAACTATAAGCTTCATCAAAAAGGAAAGTGTTAAGCCTAATCTTAAAAATAGAGAGGGTGTCTGTTTCCCAAATCCAAACTGAGAGCTGGTTCTACAGAAGAGAGGCCTGGAAGCTGAAGCCTCTGCCTCCCATTCTACTCTTAAGTATTCTAGGAACCACAAGTAAGCCAGCAGCCTGAGAGCTAAGTGCTCTATTGGGGTGATATGGCACTATGAGGTCTTTAAGATAAGATGGGGCCTGATTATTCAAGACCTTGTATGTGAGAAGAAGAATTTTAAATTCTATTCTGGCTTTAACGGAGAGCCAATGAAGGGAAGCCAAAATGGGAGAAATATTCTCTCTTTCTAGTTCCCGTCAGTACTCTAGCTGCAGCATTTTGGATTATTGAAGGCTTTTCAGGGAGCTTTTAGGACAGCCTGATAATGAATTACAATAGTCCAGCCTAGAAGTAATAAATGCATGAATTAGCTTTTCAGCATCACTCCAAGACAGGATGTTTCTAATTTTAGAAATATTGCGCAAATGCACAAAAGCGGTCCTACATATTTGTTTAACAAGAGAAATAACAAGGGGACTCAACCCTAACACTCCAGATGCTGTTTTGTGCTTGTGAGTATGTGCTTTATCTATTGTTTTGTGAATGTTTCTTATGAAGATTTATTGAATGGGACAATAAATTGGGAATACAACTGTAGTAGGTCTTATCCAGATAGTATTACAAATGCACATACAGTCCCAAATGCTGCATGTAATGCATTTTTTTTAAACTCATTTAACATTTCACATTGTTTCCAGTTACAGCTTTTTTCATTCTTACTGGAGCTTTCTGGCTCTTACCATAAAATATATCATTAACTTTGTCTTCAGTGACAGTGTAAGGCAAAGCTTTCTCTTTAGCATATTGTCTTAGAGGTGGATTGTAATTCTTTTCATTCTGTGATGAAATAGAGGCCAAAAAGGCAGGCCCACATACAGTATACAGAGCTGACGTAGACGTCTAGCAAGCACAGTATGTATCTTTGTATGTCCCCAGGCTGAGTTGGGGACAAAGGGGATATTATGAGGTAGAAAAGAAGAGACAAAGCCAACCTTTCACTCCTCCTGTGTGTAATCTCCAGAGAGAAGCCTTGGGCATAATTCCTGTTTCGCTGCTTGCCTTCTCTCTCTTTTTATATTAATCAGCAGGTTTTTAGTCGTATCCCCATTGCCCTCTCAACCAACTTCCTCCAGTCTTAATCCGTCATGTTTTCACATCCCTTTGATTTCCTTTTCTCTATCTTGCTCTTCTAATGTACAGTTATGGTTTAAAAAAGAAGTGCACCCTCTGTCTATTCTAAGGTTTTATATATCAGGATGTAATAAAATCATCTGGTCTTTACCAGGTCTTAAAACGAGGAAAATACAAACTGAGATGAACAACAGCACACAACATATCATCACCCTCCTAAAATAATGGCTTGAGTCAGGTTTTTCAGAAAACACAAAAAACTTAACAAAATATTTTCGTTAAAAATGACTTAGGCCATTATTTTAGGAGGGTGATGATATTACACCGTGTCATTTATTTCACAAAAATTAAGCCAAAATGCAGAAGCAGTGTATGGAAAGCTAAGTATACCCCATGATCCAGTGGCTCGTAGAACCACTTTTAGAAGCAATAACTCTTAAGTAATCACTTTCTTTATGACTTCATGAATGATCTCATGTCATTGTGGAGAATTTGGGGAATTTAACTGGGACTGTTCCACCTTGATTCTTTTCTTTTTCAGCCATTCTGTTGTAGATTTGCTAGTGTGCTTGGGATCATTGTCCTGTTTCATGACCTAATTGTGCCAAGCTTTAGCTGTTGGACAGATGGCCTCAGATTTGACTCTAGGATACTTGGATATACAGGGGAGTTCATGGTTGACTCAGTGACTGCAAGGTTTCCATGTCCTGTGGCTGCCGAACAAGCCCACATCATCATCCCTCCACTGCCGTGCTGACAATTAGTATGCTGTGTTTGGTTCTCCATATATGGTGCTGTGAATTATGGCCAAACTTGGTCTCATCTGTCCAAAGGACATTGTTCCAGAAGTGTTCTGATTTGCTCAGTATGAGGTGTTGCAAAGCTAAGGCATGCTGCAATGTTCTTTTTAGAGAGAAGAGGCTTTCTCCTGGCAACCCTTTCAAACAAGACATGCTTCTTCAGTCTTGTTCTAATTGTACTGTCATGAACTTTAACATGCTAACTGAGGCCCGTAGAGTCTGAGATTTAGCACTTGGGTTTTATGCAGTTTCTCTGAGCATTGTACAGTCTGACCTTGGGGTGAATTTGCTGAGACATCCACTCCTGGAAAGATTGGCAGCTGTCTCGAATGTTTTCCACTCGTGAATAATCTTTCTCACTGTAGAATGATGGACTTCAAATTGTTTGGAAATGGCCTTAAAACTCTTCCTAGATTGATGGGCAGCAACAATTGCTTTCCTAAGATCATTGCTGATGCATTTCCTCCTTGCCATTTTGTTAATACACAGCTGAATGTTCCAGACCTGCAAACTGCCAAAACCTTTGCTTTTATAGAGGTGCTCACACATTTAATTAGCAACACCTGGCTTCTCCTTACCTTCTTAAATCCTATGGAAGCAGTAAGTGTATACTTAGTTTTTCATATACTGCTTCTGCATTTTGGCTTAGTTTTTGTAAATAAAAAACGACACTGTGTAATATGTCGTTTTATTATTCTTTTGAGGTTCTGTTTACCTAATTTCAAGACCTACTGAGGACCAGCTGTTTTTGTCTTGACCTGATATATAGGGGCTCAACGGTCAATATCAAATGAACTCAGGTTTTTCTTTTACAAGATTTCTTTTCCCTTTCAGTTAATCTGTTAAACCCTTAAACCCAAAGCAGTACGCACAGCTTTTTTTCTGCGATAAATATTTCTAAGACCTATCGAAAGATCTTCTCTTTGTAATATGTGTAAAGATGCTGTATTTCACTGAGTTGTTTGATAAACAAACAAATGCATTTTGTTAGTTTTGTAGGTCAGGAGAGCTTTGTAAATTTTAATCATAGTCTTTTTTATTATTTTTTTTTTTTAAATAAGATCATTAATTTTGACCCAAAATATTGTTTGAGGCCATCTGATGTGTAGCTGCTCCCAGAGAGGGAGTGCTTCTTGAGACCTAAATCAAAGATTTGCCAAAAAAAATATATTGCCTAGAGTATAAAAAGGGTTTTGAACCATGGGATAAGCAGCAGCAGCAGCTGTTATGTTTCCTGTTGCACATTTTGCCACAAAATTCTCGGCACACACTAAGTTTACTTCCAGCTGAATTTTTAACGAACACCTGATGACTTCTGTGACCCTAGCTGCCCCTGAGTGAACCGACCTACATCTGATATTTTCCGCTCATATTACGTTATTTTAAAGAGAGTGTGAGAGAGTGATTTTTGTGTGTGTGTGTGTTGATGTGACTATAAGGTTGACTTCTAACAGATTTCAAACCTCAAAAATATAAAGAAACGTTATTATTGTCCAAACGATAATTATGTACAGCTTCAGTTATTCAGCACTATATGAATATGAAGGGGGCAAGCTAAAGAGACAATAATAGTCTTCCCTTACCCCCAAAAGTTCGGGGCTGTCCGTCATGAGCTTACTACTACTACTACAACTACAAAGACCTTGTTTTGTATTACACATTCAATTTTTTTTTAACCATTACTTGAAAAAAATTTTAATTACATGTAGCAGTTACAATGTTTAAAGGTGCCAGAGAAAGAATTTAAATTAGACCCAGAGTCTTTGCAGCAAATACTGTGGTATACAACAAATAGATCACATGGATTGATGCCATTTTGTGTTTAGGCTTCTGTTATAACCAACCATTACTAATTAACCCCATTTGGACCAGAGAAGAAGGTGAGAATGAGCTGGTGATGCGGTTTATATATGTAAAAAAAAAAAGCTCAATTTATGGTTGTGATAATTTAAAAAGCATAGCAGGCACAGTTCTGTGGGGATCAGCTCCACTGCCCTTGTCCTCAGTTGTGCAGCAAAAAATAATTAGATGGCTGGAAAGAATCCAAGCTACCTATCTTCTGATGGGCAGTTTGGATTGTAAGAGAATTATAAGCAGTGCTGCAAGACAAAAAATATTACCAGTGTCTTCATTTGGTAGAAAGAGCATTAATATCAGGACATAGTGTTTAATGCAGAGACTGAGGAGTAATCTCAGGTATTAGATTTTCAGTACATCATCACAGCAGCTTGGGTTATTTAAAATATTTCATCTGGAAATAATTAAAAAGTGTTGATTACTCTCCAGTATACATTTGGTGGGTGCATCTGTTTTCTGCCCACCTTATTCTGTCTTAGTTGTCCCCACTTAAAAAAAAATAAAATTTGCACTTAGAAATCGCAGTGACATAACTTAAACCTGCATGTTTTTCCTCCTCAGGCACTTCAGTGCGATACACGCACACACCCAAACACACAGCAGGAGAGTGAGAGAATGGTTGACTTGCAGCTGAGAGACATACAAAGTCCCTTTTATTTCCATTATGGCTTTCATGCCTAAATAACACCAAATTCTCAATTCTCAGTATCCTGCTGTGCATCTTTTAGCATGTCTGTGTGTGTGTGTGTGTGTGTGTGTGTGTGTGTGTGTGTGTGTGTGTGTGTGTCGTGTGTGTGCGCGTGTGTGTGTGTGTGTGTGCGTGCGTGTGTGTGTGTGTGTGCGTGTGTGTGTGTGTGTGTGTGTGTGTGTGTGTGCGTGAGAGAGGCAGTTCTTTGATCTCTGTTTAACAGTAACATACACGGCCTAACCTGCTCAGGAGTTAACATTCTCCTCCTGAGGGAAGCTTTCCTTTCCCACTCCTACAAACATTTTACATTTGTCTGTAACTTCCATATCGAGCTATTTCAGCAGTTTGAGTGTTTTCTAATTAACCACCTCTGTGGTTAAGGACAGGCTACGAAAACTACAGGGTTGCCCTCAGCCTCTGGAAAGATTCTTCTTATTATAGGAAATTACTGTTTACAGTGAGAAGAAGAAGTGTTTTTTTGTTTTTGTTTTTTATATCTGTCCTCATTGAGGTGTTTTGCTTGCTTCCTCCTACACAAGAGTATTCAGTCATTGTGAAGTTTGGGTTATGGCACCAGGGCAGTCTTTAATAATCTATAAATAATTTATCTTAGTATCTCCCAACTGTAACCTTTTTGCACAACATGCCAGAAATTTAGGAGATCATGTCACCACTGACATCACAGAAACATAAACATAGATTATGTTTTAGCCGGACCTTGGTGGGCATGCAGCCTGACATGGCGTATGCCCTTTAATGACTTACACACATTGTTAAATTTGTATTTTGAATAGTTTCAAGGCAACCCAACAGGGGCTGATGTTGCCACGGTCCTCCTCCACATTAGCTGTGGCTTGGCTGCCAGCATGTTTAGGTAAAGGAAACTCAGGCTGCTGAGTGCCAGAGTGAGCCTACAGAATGTCTATGTTTAAAATCAAAAAGGTTTACATCACTTTCTTGCTTATACTCCTCTTTGTTTGTTTGGGGTTTTTTTGGGGGGGGGTGTTTTTCCATTATGGTTTAGAATGACCTTTATTCTCTGTGTCTGTTTCCTCCTGTCTCAGTGTCCTTTAACATGGCAGAATAAATGGGAGGGACCAGAGGAGCCAATGCACTACCTCAGAGCTGTAGTAACACGGGCTCTCGCCATACAGGTAACACACGGATGATGGATGGTATGCCTAAAAGACATACTGTGTTGTCTTTGTTTGGGAGCTTGCTTTTGTTTGTTTTTGTTTGTTTTTTTGGAGGGGGGGGGGGTCACAGTCACAAGAAAATTTGTAAAAAGTAGACAAACATATGTAAACATGGTGTAAGACAAACAATAAATATAGTAGATTCTTTAGCTTCAGAGTTAAACTTCAGAGATAATTTTTGAAGAGATAATTTTCAAAAATTCACACAATTTAAAATATAAATACATTTTTCTTGCAATCAATATGTTTTAAAAGAAAATCTACAGTAGAGGTCAAAAGTCTGGAGCCTCCACTCATTACCGCTGCCAGGGAGGTTATGATTTTGGTAGCGTGTCATTATGTCTGTAAACACGATGGCTCTGTCAAGATGATCCCACACTGCTTCAATAATGTTGAGGTCCGGGCTCTAGGGAGGCCGATCCATGACTGATAGTGCTCCATTGTGTGGTTTTTCTATCCAGATAATCCAAGTCGGCTTTTACTGCACTGGCAGTGTGTTTGGGATCATTGTCATGCTAAAGCCGTTGCCAATCAGATGCTTTCTAGATGGTGTTTCATTGCAGATCAACATCTGATGGTACTTTTCCGCGATCATAGTTACATCAGTTTTGGCAAGCTCCCCAACACCACTGGCTGAAATGCAGCCCCAAACTGTGACAGAGGCTCCACCGTGTTTTACAGATGGCTGTAGACAAAGACCTGTTGTCACCAATTTTCAGTCCAGTTCTTGTGTAATACAGCATACCTCAGACTTTCCCCCCTGTTTCCCTTGTTTAAGAATGACTTCTTGTCAGCCACCCTTCCACTGAGGCAAACAGTAAATGGATACGGCTGAAGGGAAAATGCATCTCTCAGGTCCTGTGTCAGGTCTTTGCTGGATTTCTTCCTGTTTCTTAAGGACATGACTTTCAGACACTGTTCATCTGCTGTAGTTAGTTTTTAGGTCTGCCATTACATCTTATGTCCTCCACTTGTCCAGTTTACTCAGATTTAGCTTAAGGACACACTGCAAACCATTCTGAGATATACCAGGTTTTTGGCTAAGAGCTCTTTGGGAGTCACTTTGTTGGTGCAAAAATACAATTTTTATGCTTGCCAGACTGTTATTTTTGGCATTTTTTTGTAGGTTCATCTAAAGAAAGGGGAACAAAGTGCCTAAAGATACAGATTAAAATTGTTTCTCTGCTAAGTCGTCTGTTAGGTATAGATGCAACACTGGTTCGTCTATTGAGTTAGGTGCCTTTTTGTGCTTGAATGATTCACAGGTCAGTGTTAAGTGACTTAACAACCCAAAAAAAAAAAAATCCTCTGAAAATGGTTAGGTACAAGAACTGGACTGAAAATGAGTTACCAAGCAAGGCGATGTCCAAAGAAAAACTTTGAAAGACCTTTAAAAAGCCTGGAGAACTGTTGCTTAAAACCACTTTTAAAAAAATTACAAGAAAGTCGGGGGGGGGCTGGAGCCTATCCCAGCTATCATAGGGCGAGAGGCAGGGTACACTCTGTACAGATCGCCAGCCTGTCGCAGGGCTAACACACAGAGAAAGACAACCATTCATACTCACATTCACACCTATGGGCAATTTAGAGTGACCAATTAACCTAACCCCAGTAACTGCATGTCTTTGGATTGTGGGAGAGAGACCCAGGCCTTCTAGATGTTATTCCAGCTGTGAGGCAGCAGTGCTAACCACCACACCACTGTGCTCAGAAAGTCTGGCTTCTTGGAAGCAAAATAAATTCTAAATTTAAATTTAGAAATGAGGGGTAGCTCAAGACTTTTGCACTGTACTCTGTAACAGTGGTTATTATTTAGTTTTAATTATTTCTTCAGGGGCTAAAATTCATAAGGGTCCACTACTATAAGAGCACCTTTGTCCTCAACAAAATATGGTATTTGCTGATGACCTCTGTTAAAAATTGAGATGGCCCTGAGAATCCTCTGTAGTGCTGCTCTCATAGGAAGGAGACTAAAGAAGTATAAGAGTTTTCTAATCAGCATTTGGGGATCCATTTAAATTCATCATGCATTTATCCTACCCAGTGCCTTGTCATTCAGCAGTGATGAATATTAACAGATTTTTTTTTCATTCCAAAGGATTTAAAAAAGGACCTCGCATTTCAGATATGATAAAAAAAAAATGAATTGGAATCCTGCTTCTTTTTTTTTCTTTTTCTTTTTTTTTAAATATATATCCCAAAACGACAAGAGTCCCTTAGCTGAATTTGTGGTACTTCAACATTGTGACATATGGGGTGGTCCAAGCAATGTGTTTATTAAAACTGTGCCAGAAAAATTCTAATGTTGTTTTTGATAGTAGTACATAAATAAAAGGGGATTATTATATAAAAGCAGGAGGTTCTGGGAAGTGTCAGCCTTAGCTTGGTGCCAGGAAATAAGGGCTCTGGCGGAAATTTCTCTATCTCCTCTCAACTGTGTCTGACTGCACGCCTACTTCAATATGTTCTGGCAGACTAGAATGCACACATACACCCTCACGTTCAGAAATAATTTCTGTGTGGATGCATTTCATTATCTGTGTGGGCGAGCCTCCCTGCCTCTGTCTGTCTGTCTCCTGGCCTGCCTGCCTACCCATCTGTTTGTGTGCATGTCTGCCTGATACCCGCTTTTTGTTTTGTTTCTCTGTCTGCTATTCTTCCTGTCTACCTCCACTCCATCTGTCTTAGTATGTGTCTGTCTAGAGGCTGCGCTGTCCTTAACTGTCTGCTTCTGCCCATCAGTACTGAGTGATATCTCTGTTTGCAGCATGTCTGCATTCTGTTAGCTAATCAGCGTAATAAAGGCGGAGTCTTCGAGAGCTGCAGCTGTGTGGAGCTGCTGAAGAATAAAGAGCCAGCAACACAGCAGTGCACCCAGACGAACAGGACGACCTTGACAATGCTCAAACACATATATGCACGCAAATAGTATAAGCAACATCAGCACAACTTGGCTCGCTTTATTATTAATGCCCCAAAATCTTTATTGGTGCATGCCTTGCTTTGATTATGTGTGCTCACTGTGCACCCGGGTGCAAGTATGTGCCTGTGTGGATGTGAGTATGAGCTAGGATTTGTGCATATTTCTTCTTGACATGAAGCTCATCCCAGTTTATCTCTAAAGCCAGTGCAGACTGATTCTTTGGTAAAAGTGAATCTATTAATAAAAGAGATTTGATCTCTATTGGAGAGATAAGATGTTTGCTCATTCTGCTTCCATTTGTCAGCATTTTTCTCCAGTTGACATTAAACCTTACCACTGCAGCCATCCGGGCTTAAATAATCATTTAGATTTGCAAAGTTTTAAAAGCACAGTGAAAAAATGAAAAAATCTGGTGTGCTCTGCAGCATTTACTAAAAATAAAGGAAGTATTTTTGCTAATAGCAAAAAATAAATATAAAAAATTATATATAATTTTTTTTGTTGTGACATAATAGAAGGCTGACATCTAATCAAAGCAGATGTTGCTGAGTACAGCAGACTGCATGAACATATTGGACGAGGCTAACAAAGCTCCAAGTCCATCTGCGCAGAATTGCACACAGAATTATGTTTAACATCACTGCATTTATCTGGGTTAAGCATTTCTTTTATTTTACTATTTTTGCACAAATCCAAGTCTCTGGGGTATTTCCAGGATTTTTCTTGTTTTTAATTGGGGTGGCAAATTTTCATAGTTGATCATAAATGCTGTAGAAAAATATTTGGCATGTTTTTCAGTCTCATGTACAGCGCTTGAACAGCTATATTTTGGGAATAGTAGCACTACACGGGAGTTTAAACATTGTTTTGTATTAGTTTTGCAAAGTGGTGAAACATGTATTTACACACATTACTTAAGAGTAGAAATAGAAATACACTAAAATTGTACTTCAGAAAAGTACTTGAGCAATTGGAGAACATTGGTCCATCATATCCATACAGTTGCATTGGGCATTGTAAGTTTTGTGTGTGTGTGTGTGTGTGTGTATTATGTTCCCATTAGTGAGTAATTGGGGTTCCAGTTTTATCAGCTTGTTGATGCGGTGATAAAAAGGTGAGGAGGTCTATTAGCCACATTAGGCTGTACATTTTATTCTCTCCCTTTGAAACCTTTTTAGCTTCATTTTACAAATGCACAATAACTGGGACAAAAATTCTGTCCAATTTAGAAATGATTCCACTGAAAGCTACAGTGCTGGGTCCATATATTTTAGCACAGTGACATAATTATTTGGTATTTTGGCTGTTAACCAAAGTGTATTCAAGTTACACTTACGTGATGAATGAGTTTAAATCACAAACTTTCAGCTTTAATTTAAAGGCTCGAACAAAAATAATAGCTGTAGTTGAATTACTGCCATTTTTCTAAACAGTTTGCTATTTTCAGCGTCTCACGTGTAATTGGACAAATTAACTTATTAATAAATACTTTATACTTTCTTGAAATGACCACCTGAAGTGTGGTACTCATAGACATCCCCAAAAAAATGGGTTTCCTCCTGTGTGAGGCTTTGTTAAAGCTTTACTGCTGCTGCCTTCAGTCGTTGTTTTTTTGGATTTTTCTGCCTTTTGTTTTTTGTCTTCAGCAATTGAAATACAACTTAATCACCAGCTGATTGATTTAGACCAGTTGATTAATGCTGCACAATATTCCACTACTTCATCTTTCAAAATGTGATGGATTGCTTTCACATTATCTTTTGGATCTGTATTTACCATGCTGTGAAAAAAGTATTTTCCCCCCTTCCTGATTTTTTTTTTTTTTTTTGCATATTTGTCACACTTGCATGTTTCACATCATCAAACAGATTTCAATATTAGACAAAGATAATCTGAGTAAATACAAAATGCCAGGCCTAATTAATGCCAGACCGACTGAATCTAAGAAATCCCTTAAATAGAAGCTGTTTGACAAAGTGATGTAGGTGAAAGATCTCAAAAAGCAACATATTATGCTGGGATCTAAAGAAACAGCTGAGAAACGCAGTCAGTGACATCTTTGTCTGGGAAGGGTTAAAAAGCCATTTTTAAGGCTTTGGGACTCCAGTGGACCACGGTGAGAGCCGTTATCCACCAATGGAGAAAACGTGGAACAGTGGTGAACCTTCCCAGGAGTGGCCGACCTACTAAAATACTCCAGGAGCGCATCTGACTCATCCAGGAGGTCACAAAAGAATTCAGAACAACACCTAAAGAACGGCAGGCCTCATTTATGATTCAACAATAAGAAAGAGACTGGGCAAAAATGGCATCCATGTGAGAGATCCAAGGTGAAAACCACTTCTGACCAAAAAGAACACACAGGGTCATCTCATATTTGCCAAAAAGATAAAGACTTTTGGGAAAATAATCTGTGGACTGACAAGACAAAAGTTGAGCTTTTTAGCTCCACAATTGACGACTAAAAGCAGAATTTTTCCGATACCAAGCCGTCCACTGTCCATCCGGCTGCTAAATTTGCTACTCCATTTATATTTGAAATCTTATGTAACTTGGCACAAATACTCTTCGGGTAAGGCTCTACAAAATAGGGGAGATGGATTTTCAGTTACTCTTACTCTGACTTTTTTTGTATTTTATTTTTTTTATGAATTTTCAAAACGTATCAAATACCGTAAATTGTTTAACTTCAGTCAGTACTCCTCCCTGTCTTACTATTCTGAAATTTCTGATGGATATTCATAGGGCAACGGTCAATAAAATATTGCAGATAGATTTTTGATTTTTTTTTTTACAAATGTAAAAAAAATTTAAATACCATACATTGATGTTTAGCATCAATCACTACTCCTTCCTTATTTTGGCAGGTTCTTCTGAAATTTAGTATGAGTATACATTGGGCAAAGGTCTACAGAATGTTGCAGATAAAGTTTTCATTTTTTTGCTTTCTTATTTCTTACAAATGTTTAAAATTTGTAAAAAATAATGAAGTATCAGCTCAGTGATGGCTAACCTACAGCCAAATTAGTTTCCATTTCAGTACAAGTAAAACATTTGACAGCGGAGCTCTGTAGGCCAGCGGGTCTCTTGTTGGACGGTTTGTGTCCTGTTACATCTGGTATAAAACTAACACAACATTTCATACAAAGAACCTCATACAAACAGTCAAACATGGTGGTGGTAGTGTGATGGTCTACGGCTGCTCTCTACCAGAAAATCCTGAAGGAAAATGTCCAGCAATCAATTTGTGCCCTGAAGCTCAAGCACACTTGGGTTATGCAGCAGGACAATGATCCAAAACACACCAGCACGTCCACCTCTGAATGGCTAAAAAAATCAAGGTTTTGGAGTGACCTTGTCAAAGTCCAGACTCAAATCACATGACATGCTTTAGCATGACTCTAACAGGCCGTTCATGTTCGTAAACCCCTCCAATGAGGCTGAATTAAAACAATGCTGCGAAGAAGAGTGGAGCAAAATTCCTCCACAGCAGTCTGAAAGACTCATTGTCAGTTGTCACAAACACTTGATTGGAGTTCTTGCCAAGGATGGCACAATCAGTTATTAGGCTTACTGGAGAATTACTTTTACACACAAGACCAGGTAAGTGTGGATAATTTATTTCCCCTAATAAATTATATCATCATTTAAAAACTGCATTTTGCATTGTCGAATATTAAAATTAGTTATTCTGAACCATGTGAGTGTGACAAATGTGCAAAAAAAAAAAAAAAGAAATCAGGAAGGGGAGCCCTGGATAATGATATGTCCACTCCTGTAGAGTGTCCCTCCACTTGTCTGGATGTTCTAAAGTGGTTTTTGATGGAACGGATCATGTGGTCATCCGCCACAGTCATCTCCAGTGGATGTCTAAGTCTTTTCATGTTGCAGAGCTCACCAGTGTGTCTCAAGCTTACTCAGTTCTTGATTTGACCGCACCTAATGTCCTCACTACCTTTCTTTGGATCAAACATTTAGAAATTCAAATCTCTGTCAGGTTTCCACTTAACATAAAACTTTGTGTATTCTCTCTATTCCCATCCCCCCAAAACTCCTAAAACTGATTTTATGCTTGAGTTATGTATTATCTTTGAGTCTTGATTTGTTATTTTCTAAGTATTTGGCTCATTAATCTGTGTGTCTCTGCATCTCTGTTTATGTTTCTCTGTCTTTGCATACAGAGTTGGGTGGAACGTGCAAGTCGACAAGCTCTCCTGTCAGACATCCTAGATCTATCTGAGCTGTTTCACCCCGATACCTTTCTCAACGCTTTAAGACAGGAAACTGCCAGGTAACACACACACACAAACACCGGACACCTGTGGGTTTATGAGGGACAATAAATAGATGTAACAATGCTAAAAAGTACATATATTTATTTTGTTTGTTTTAGAACCATGACCTGTTCTATGGATAGTTTGATGTTTGTTTCCTCATGGAGGAGTCCAATTGTGCAGGCAAAACTACAAGTAAAGGTAAAATCAAACATACAGTAACCTACTGCTCATGCATGCATGTAACAGATCCTCCCCTCCATCTGCAGAAGAATACTGGTGCTATAAACAAGACAGACTCTGGCTGAGTGATAATTAATAGAGAAAAAGACAGCAAGAGTAGATTACAGATGCAGATAAGGAGGCAGGGGCTAAAAGGTTAAAGAAAAAGCTGTGTGCCAGATGTGTACGATGCCAGAGCCCAACTCTTTCAGAAGGGCACAGTACCCTAAATTATGCTTGACCATAGTACACAGGGACCACTCAAGTAAACTAAGCTGGACTTTTGCACATGTGCTCAGGCACAGTAAAGATCCCCTAGTGTTCGTAAACCCCTGATTAGGGACAAGGCGGCTGCCTTTGACAGCAGTCAGCTCAGGTCTCTGGTGCATTTTGATACATTGTTTGGCCAGAAAGGACTAGAATTGAGCAAACTGTGCAGCGCTCCTCTCAGTCATCAGTTATTCATTTTATCCTTTGATTTAAGGGTGATATAACTGTCTTCAATATAATACTTTAAGGCAATAGTTTCATTACTCTCGTGCCAATAAAAATTGGCACAGTCTGACATGCCCCTAGTTAAAATACACAAAGAGAGAAGGAAAGGGTGTTGGTGCTGACAAAGAGGCTGCAGCTGCAGGGAGGGAAGGGGAAAACACTCAGACATCTGACAGAGAAAGTGAAAGGATATAATTGTTGTGAAGCAATGAACTCTCTCACACACACACACACACACAATGAAGCATTTTCTGGATTTGTGTCTTGCTCACTCTTTTGGTTTTTCTTGCCCAGATTATGGTGATTTAGTAGTTGTCTGTGTATGTTTTATTTAACGCCAAAATTCCCTTTATTGTCTGTCCTACTGTGGAAAATCCCTAAGTCACTGGACTGAATTCACTTGATGTCTCTTTCATGTACTATGTAGCATGCTAGTTAATCTGGGAAGGGCTCCCACCAGTGTTCCACATTTCAGCTACATAGTTGCTGTTCTCCCTTTGTTCTGTTTTCACGTGTCTGTTTCTGTTCCTCACCTTATCTTTTGCATTTTCTTTGTAGATTGGAGGTCTCCAGTTGGAGGGTTGCAGTTTCGATGGTGTCCATCTTTGTGAGAACCAACATGATTCTCCCAGTGTGTCAGCTGTCCCACAATGCTACATGGCCTGGGTTCCACAGGTATGTGTTTGTTTTTATAAGAGCACCATACTGTAGAGTACCTGACAACAGTTATCTTAAATGTTTTGTTCAAGATGCACATCAAAGATTTCCAAAGCCCACAGCAATGTTGGGTTTTTTGTTGTCATTTTGTTTTGTTTTTCCAAAAGCCAAAAATATCAACTTTATGCTAATAAAATGGATAAAATGCAGGAAATTGTTATATTTAGGGTCTCGGCAGCAGTCGTTTGCAATTTTTTTGAAAAGTGACTCAGATGATTAAGTAATTATCATAATAGTTGCCAAGATATTTCATCTCAATTAACTAATTAGTTAATGAAGTAATTGTTCTTTGGCCTAGGGTGTATGATGTTGGAAATTCAGATTTTTATCAAAATTGAACCAACAAGCAAAGGTCTAAAAACAGTTTGGGGGTTTATGCATATTTGAGATTTTTTTCTGTTTAGGCTCCAGTCACACAGGTAGAGCCGAAGTTATATATCAGCAAGGCCGATATTCACATATTGGCATTTGCATTTATAACAGCAGTTCCAAAATAAAAACCCTTCAACTGTGTCACAAGATCTTTGAGTGTTGATGTTACATAGTTTGTCCACTAGACACTTGGCAACTTCCTTTTGGGAAAGACACATTTGGATCACCACAAACACAACCATCACCTGATCCAAGCAGCTGAACGTAAACAAGAAATCCACAACTTGTAGCGAGAGTGAGACAATAACTTTAAAAGGATTCATAAAAAAATACACATAAATACAATACACATATGTTAGTGAAATTTGTCTATATTTTTGAGTGAAAGAAAAAAGATATTGGCTGATATATTAGATTTTTAAATCACCAAATATCGGCATCAGCCTTAAAAATCCTGGACTCTACACACAGGCCTTGAGAGCATTTGGCAACTGCCAGTCTCTTAAGTGTTTGCCGACCAGTTGGCAAGTGGTTATTCATGGTTGCGAAGAAGTATGAGATATGCCAATATTTAATTGTTTAGCATGTTAACTCTTTTAATATACAGTATTTGTGCATACATACATTCTCTAAATTTATACTTTATCCTAGAACTCTGTTGCTGACTCCACTGCAACAGAAGAGAGTATCTGGCTGCCTCTCTATACCAGCTCTGAGAGGGTGAAGGTGGTCACGCACATCTCTCTGCCCTGCGGAGCAAACCCCAACCAGTGGATACAGTGTGGAGCTGCTCTCTTTCTCAAACAGCAGTAAAAGGACGACATCTTGTTGTGTCGAGACATGAGACCGCAATGAAAAGGGGTTTTCTGAGCTTAGTAGGCCTTAATGGAGATCTGACCGGGGCAACAAATAAACGGGATACATTATTAGGACTCTGATACGTCAGTCTGATACGGACTCTGATTGATTTTCTGTGACTATCATTTGTATAACAGTAAGAAAACAGGATGAAGGAGTAATTGATCTTCTCTCAGGCTGTGTTATGACACTAAAACTTGAATGAAAAGCAAGCTTGATAAATTATACAATATTATTTAGATCCCAAGAAACACTACTCCACTGAAACTGGCAGTAAGTTTTGCTGCATGTACGGTAACAAGAAAATTGTGTTTTCTCCGTGAGGTTTTAAGCCTAAATGTCTTTTGTATAGTTATTCTGATGCCAGCTGTACTTTTGGACCTCTTTATTCCAAATAAAGGTAAAATAAAATCCATTCTTGCTGCTGTTTATAGAACAACATTGCTAAAGTACTAACCTGTGTGGTTGTGTGTAGTGTTTTAGAATGGCTGACCCTCCATCACATCCTATTAGTAGTCAGAACTGTTGACAGTGAACAATACAGATCTCAGTTCTCTGTGTTCTGCTGCTCTCTCAGCTCTGCTGAAAAGGGGCTTTACAGACATGAAGCACTTTAGTGTTAGTTCTCTTTCTCAAACACACATACACACATGCCCAAGTTAGTCCCTAACCTCTGTGTGATTGGCTCTGAGTTGAGGTTGAACGGAGTCAGTGAAGCTGTGATGGATGGCCCCTGAGCTGCAAGGGAGGGCGTGAGGTTTGGAAGGTTCGGGTGCATGCTTGTGTATGAATCCAATCATAAGCATCAAATTTGATTGATGGCTTAATTAATACTTTCCCCCCTCCAACACCCTCTTTTTCAGTTTTGCTTGTGCCGTTGCGCAAATGTCTATTAATGTGAGTGTATGGAAGTCTGAGTGCGTGCGGTGCGGTGTGTGTTTGTGGAGACAGAGAGGAGAGTTGAAATGAGGGAGGAGCGGGTATTGTGTGTGCACTGCAGTGTGACAAAATGGGAGTGAAATGGAACAGCAGGTTTAAAAAAGAGAGAGGATTGGATTTCAGCGAAACATGGCCCTCTGGGTCAGAGAGGGAGAGAGAGAGACAGAAGGATGGAGGCAAAGGAGGAGAGGAGAGAGAGATGATGATGCAGGGGATGGGAAAGAGTGAGAAAAGGGCCATAAAACTCGGGTGAAAAAATTGAAGAGAAACAGGAAAATGAGCGTGGCAAAGGTGACAGGGTTTGGGAGGAGAGGTTAAAGGGAAAGATGGATGGAGGGAGTTAGGACAAGTAGTGAGTGAGTTATGGGAAAATGAACAGGGGAGGGGTAAAGAGTGAAACAGAGGGAGCTTATAGAAACTTTTTATTCAAGTAATACTGCAGGGTTTATACCTGCTACAGTAGTGGACATACTGTCAGTTTGTTCTTCATTTCTTCAGTGGTATAAAGATCTTTTGACCAGCGCTTTTAATCATAGCCCTTTGCTGTAACAAATCAAAGCCCAGCTCTAAAGGCTGATTATTTTCTATGCTGCCAGAAGCTCCTCAAAAATTACATTGTTGAAATTGGATTCAAAACACCAAGTGCTGCTTCACAACTCTTCCTTGCGTTTTGATGACTCCTAATCCTGTAGGCAGCGGTGGAAAATTAACATCAGCATTGCAGCAAACAAAAAAGGCTTTGCCAAGGGCTTGTTTCCAAGGTAATGTGTTTACAGAGTTTTGTCTTTTATCTCAAATTAGCATGCCAGGTTTGAGAAACTATTGTGATAAAAACTCCTGCTGCGATGGTGTTCAGCATCTGCCTTAGTAGGTTGGTTGTTTGGAGTTTTGATCGCAAACCCACACAACATGAGTAATCCGTTGAAACGTCAGAGCAATGACGTAAATGGGGCACGCAGAAGATCCCTGCAACTGACAAATTTCTGATTTACCTCAGCAAAGTATTGAAATTAATTTCCAAACAACCGTGTATACGTACACTGTATGCATAAAGTAAAAGTCTTTTTTTTTTCTTCCCCTATTCACTTTTTTGACCCTCCCTCCATTCTTCCAGAACTTCCCCCACAACGCCCACAATTCAAAGTGCTTGGGGATTTTCTGAATTGTTTAAGCGACAATACAATAATGCTTATGTAAACCTTGCATATGTGAGACATAAACATTTTGTTTTCTGATAATATCGCTAACACACTTCTTTTTTTTTTTTTTGTCCAAATAAACACACGAGGAAATAAACAGAAATGAGCGAGACCTTTTCATTTGTTTTCCTATACTGTGGATATATAATCAGGCTTCCTCAGACTGGAGTCGGGTTTGTTCAACATTTAGTCTTCCTTTCACAGCGTGTCGAATGGATCAGACGATGATATTTAATTTTTGGCACCAAGTATGCTAACTGGGCCAACATCTGTTGGGTCTCCATAAAACAAGAATGATAAAATATCTGGTTCCCAGATTTAAAATGTTAAGACATTGCTGCATCAGGCAGTTGCCACGTTTTAATAAAAGGTACAGGACTGGAACCTGGTCTCTGGGGCTTCTCTGATGACACCTCTGCTCTCTCCCACTGCCTTCATCGGCTTCGCAATTGATTCAAACATCTCACTGTGCTGTCTTTCCCAGTAAACACCCTGGATTACCAAAAAAGAAAAAAAAAAAAGCTGCAGTATGTCCCACCTCAACAGAGGGTTTTCAGGGGTGGGAAGTGAGAGAAAAAAGCCAACACAGTCCACAGCATGTGCAGAAAGCAGGATAGAAACATGCTGAAAATACACTGCAGGAGGAGCAGAGTGGAGGAGGTGTGGAGAGGGACGCGAGCATTACTGGCGAGAAGGCAAAATGCGAGAGAAGACAAATGAGATCTACGTGCACTGAGCAGGTTCGATTGACCCAAAGGCAATGGCAACAGTAAAATACTGTACCAAGACATCTGTTTAATGCCCATTCTGCTGTTGTACATAAAGTATTTAGGTATCTTTATGCAATATTAAAGTTCCCGGTGATATAAAAAGACAAAATTTAATATCGTACTATTAAATGTTTTGTTTCTGATTCTATTCATTTTTCATACTGTTACATCCACTGGCTTGAGACCTTTTTTTTGGAAGTGAGCTCTCACTCCTGATGTGCTTCAAGTCTATCTGCCACACCCCTGATCACCACACACAAATACTCCCTTGTGATTAGTGGCTCTGCATTATTTCAGTTACCCTTTTATTGTCTATTATCCATTCTCCAGTTTTGCAGTTGGCTGAGGAGCCAAGGGTTGTGTTTTTTGATTACATAGGTTATTGAGTTTCTTTTCTTTAAACACTGCGGTGGGTTTTTTATGATTATTTTGGCACTGGACATACTTGTGCTTCCTTTTTTCTTTCTTATTTTCATTTTTTTAAATTATTGTAAATACACTGCTAAACAAAGGAATATTTTGAAAACACATCAGATCTCAATGGGGAAAAAAATTGTGTTGACATCACTACTGATATTGATTGGATAATGTTTTAGGAACAAAAGGAGGCCACATCGTTTGATGGAAATGAAAATGATCAACCTACAGAGGGCTGGATTCAAAGACACCACAAAGATCAAAGTGAAATAAAAGATGTGGCGTGGTAGTGCAGATTTGACAAAATTTTATTCCAGGAACTCAAAATGGTACTCCGTAGTGTGTATGGCCTCCACATGCTTGTTTTGCATGACAATGTTGGGGGCATGCTCCTAATGAGACAGCGGAAGGTGTCCTGGGGGATCTCACAAATCTGAACCAGGGCATCACTGAGCTCCTGGACAGTCTGAGGTGCAACCTGGCAGCGTCGGATGGACCGAAACATAATGACCCAGAGGTGTTCTATTGGATTTAGGTCAGGCGAGCATAGGAGCCACTCAATGGCATCAATTCCTTTATCCTCCAGGAACTGCCTGCATACTGTTGCCACATGAGGCCAGGCATTGTCATGCACAAGGAGGAACCCAGGACCCACTGCACCAGTGTAGGGCCTGAGCAGCATGTCCAAGGATTTCATCCTGATACCTAATAGCAGTCAGGGTGCCATTGCCTAGCCGGTAGAGTTCTGTGGCATCTGCACCAACCCCCAAATTGGTCATACTGAGCGATGTTACAAGCAGCAAAACTTTCTTCAAGGCTTCTCCAGACCCTTTCACATCTGTCACATGTGCTCAGGGTGAATCTGCTTTCGTCTGTGAAAAGCACAGGGTTCCAGTTGGAGACCTGTCACTCGTGCTCCACGGTGCCGAGCGGTGAGCAATGGGCCTACTAGACAATGTTGGACCCTCAGGCCACCCTCACGAAGTTTGTTTCTGATTGTTTGGTCTGAGACATTCACCAGTGGCCTGCTGGAGGTCACAAAGGAGCAGATACCAGTCCTGCTGATGGGTTAAGGGCCTCCCACGGCCCTGTCCAGCTCTCCTTGAGCAACTGCCTCTCTCCTGGACTTTTATTCTGTGCTCTTGAGACTACGCAGGGAGATACAGCATGATTGTTAATTTCATCAACACCATGTCCAAGTTTGGTGAATTGTGAATTGAAGCATCAGTTTCCTGCCAGGAGTGGCACCCAGTGTGGTCTTCTGCTGCTGTAGTCCATCTGCTTCAAGGTTCAATGTGCTGTGCATTCAGAAATGCTCCTCTGCATATCTTGGTCGTACTGAGTGGTTATTTAAATTAAGGTTGGCCTTCTATCAACTCGAAGCAGACTGGCCATTTTCCTCTGGCTTCTGGCATCTACAAGGCATTTTCTTCCAGAGAAAAATTTGGACCATTCCCCTGTAAACCCTAAAGATTGTTGTGTGGGGAAAATTCCAGAAGATCAGATGTTTCTGATATACGTAGACCAGCCTGTCTGACACCAACAACCATGCCACATTCAGTCACTTAAATCACCTTTCTTTCTAATTGTGATGCTCTGTTTGAACTTCTTGACCATGTCTACATGCCTGAATGCATTGAGTTGCTACCATGGGATTGGCTGACTAGATATGTGTGTTAAGGAGCAGCTGAACAAGTGCACCTAATATGAGTGTATGTATACTCCTTGATTTCTCCAGTGTTCATCTTATTTCTTTTATCCAGATTAAAGTTGTCTCGTATTTGTGGGAATGGATTCTTCTCTCTCACAGGGTACATGTACTCTAGTACTGCAGCACTGCTTACATAATGCTAGCTTCCTCTTGTAATGGGCCTTTCCTTGTCGCAGCTCTGCCATCCAAGATAAGAATATAAGATATAATGAGAAACTGTATGAGTGGTCAGCTACTGTTTTAGCCAAGATGATAATTTCATCTCTCTGCTAATAACAACATAGGATCCCCAGTGCCCATTAAAATAATTGCAAGGCACCCGCTGTGAAAAGGTGGAAGGTCTAAGTGATCTTAAATTTTTTTTTTTTTTCTAAATGAGATGCACTGGCCTCATGCCCCGAAAACAAATATAGTGTAATCATAGCATAAAAAATGCTCGGTATTGTAACTAATGTAATTCCCTTTGATAATGTGCGGTGCTGTTTGAAAGGCTGAGGTGACTTCTGGAGCGATTGCATAGGAAAACATGAAACAGACGTTTTCAAAGAGACCTTTTCCTTTTAATTTTTTTTTTTTATATAAAATAGTAATGAAAATTGTTCACACTGTTGAATTTTCTACATACATTTTGAATGACGACTGCAGGCCGATGGTTTTCATGAATTACACGCTGATGGAGGCGGTGAGATGCGGTTTTAACTTTATCTTTGTGCTAAAAAAAATTGTCCAGCTTTTTTTTTCTTTTCTTTTTTTTTGTGCGTGCAGTCCTTTAAAATCTCTGAATAATCTGTTGGCTAGCCTGCACACTATATTTAATTTACAATATCTATGAAAAAAAAAAAACCTTCTCATTTGAGTGTTGCGTATGTGATACTGTGCACGTGTAGAAACCTCAGGGGACTGAATATGAGACAGCTGAAAATAGAAAAGTTGACGCCAGCAATTCTGTACAGTGAAGGCCTTCAGGATGTGATGTGAAATGTGTTTGTTCATTGTAAAAACAGAGGCTCCCTTCAGCTGCATCACACCACAGATCTTGTGTTGTACTATTTCATCCTTTTGTTTTTTTCCTGTGAAAATGTGTGAGTGAGAATGTGGGAGTATGCATATGTTCTCCTCAGTATACCGTACAATGGTTGGTGAGTTCAAGTGTGTGTGTGTGTGTGTATTTTAGTGTGTTCTTTCCCTGGAGAGATCCTGCCTCCAGCAGAGTCAGAGGGGCTGACAGATGACCACAAGGTCACTCATCTCCTCAATCTGTGACCCTCTCAGGAGGCACAAACACACATAAGAGGAATTTCCTGTTCTTTTTTTCTCCTCTTTTTGCTTTGAATCACTTCTGTTCTTTTCACTTTTACTCTCCTCTTTTCTTCTGTTGCCTTAAGTCTCAAGTTTCTTTTGTTCTCATGTCATTTGCACTTTTCTTTTCCTCCTTCGCACCTCTTATTCTCCCCTCTGCTGTCTCACCTTTTTTTTTTGCCTCACCTCCCGAGTTTTTTCTTTCTTTGCAACTTCTAAATTTACATTTCCGTCTTACGTCACTGTCCCTATCTTACTCGAATTAATGACCTCTGTTCAAACTAATGAGATTATTGTATTAACCAGGCTCCTTTGAAGACCTCATGCACTCTCTAATACAATATTTGAGACCTACTGTCTGATGGAACTGGCTGGGATCAGAAGATTTTCATCATGTTTTTTATGAGACTTTGGTACCTATGGCATTCAACTATGAACAAGAATAGAAATTTGATACAATATCTGCTGATTAGATTAAGATTGCCAGATTAATGTAAAATGACTGTGCGTGTGTGTGTGTGTATGTGTGTGTATAATTGTAAATCAGCTGGTTTCCTCTGATGTGTCATGTAAAGTGCTGCCAATACTAAAGGCCGGTTCAAGCAAGAAATACTGACAGCTGCAGACTTGAACTCAGACCAGCAGAGTTGCTCGTTTTTATATATATGCATGCCACAGTGTGGGTTAGCCATACACTAATGCACTCCATGCATGTACACTACAAAAAAAAAACACGATGACTAATTGCTGTTCTGAGTCATACAGTTTGGTGCTTTGCAGGCAGGCCACGCGGTCTCAGGTTTTGGGCTATGCAGATGTAGAAGACAGAGGAGACAGAAAGCAAGAATTAATCATTCTATTAATTGTGTTGAAGAACTAATAGTTCATGTATTCTATTATTGGCTTCAATATAAACATGTGATGTCTCAGACTGGCAGTTTGGACCCATAAATGACTTTTGCCTTCTGTTAATACGGTAGACAATTTCAGAGGCCCACCACTTTGGTTTGTTTTACTTTCTCTGAATATCTCAAGGGATTTAAGTTTAAGTGATCTGATTTTGGGAAGTATCACTGTGTGATCAGTAAGCAGCACTGTGAACTGGAACCATGATGGATGTTTACAGGAAAATTCTAGGCACCACAGAAAACTTCCAGAAACTCTCTGGCAATTTCACAACCTGGTAATTTCCCCCACTCCCAAAGTGGCTATTGGAAGCTTTAATCTGTAAATGATAATACTCTGAGGTATCCATCCATCCAGCTTCTTTCACTTATTCAATTAAGGGTCATAGTGGGGTTGACCCCACCATAGAGCTTATCCCAGATGTCCTGAGGTGGGGTACAGTCTGGACAGGTCACCAGTCTGAATTCTGGCTAACGCAGAGACAGAAAATCTTTCACACACACACCCAGTCTTCAGTTAACCTAACATGCATGTCTTTGGACTGTAGAGGGATATCAAATTACCCACAAAGGCACAGGGAAAACATGCAAACTCCACACACCAGCCAGCTGGTGGATTCAAAGCCAGGACCTTTTGGTTAGCGACAGTGATAACCACCGCACAACTCTGCAGCCCAATACTATGATTATACAATTTCAAAGGCTAGTATAGTAATGAGGATAGTAGGAGGGCCCCTATATCAGGCTTAGCTTACTTATATACTTATAAGTCATAGCTTAGATTGGGCTTATTTAAGGAAGTCTGCTAAGATTAATTACCATACCTTACCCAGAAATCCCTTTTCAAAATCTTAAAAATATATATCTTGTGGTTTCCTTTGATCAGTTTTTTAACGGTTGCCAGAGCCAGCTCTTAGAAATGGGAAAAAGTCACATTAGTTTCCCAAATAGCTTTGAGAGCAAAAATCCAGCATCTAACTTCTGCTCCGCTGGTGCTTTGCACAGCAGGTGGAAAATATGTGTTAAGAGGTTTTTGTGCTTTGCCCAGCATCCTTCTAAAGTCAGCTACAGTAGATTTTGTAGATGTCAGTATGGCCAAAATTGTTGTCACACGTAAAAGCATTTTTATGAAATGCATACACTCAATAAACAGCCTGGGCTGTTGCTAAGAGCACTTAGCACCAGGGTATTATTTTGTACCTTTCAATGCAACAAATGTTAATGGATATCGGAATGACATCCTGCTATGAATTCTATTTGTGTGTTGTATAGAATTTATATGTAATAAAGGCATGCTAATCATGATCTACGTTTTCAGTAAGAATGTGTTACGTAGATCACATGAAACAAACTCATTGAAAACTTTTAGTTGAAGTGCTATTGTGAACATAATAGTGAGCCCATTAGGGTATATAATGGTGTAATAGTCTGTCAGAGGAGTATGAAGGCACATCGTCTAAATGCTTTTTAAAGAACTGTTTCTCTGGACTTGGTTGTTCTTTTTCTACGATCTTGCACTGTTTAGAAATCCATTTGAAGGCGACAGAGACTTCCATCCCAGATATTGAACTTTCAAGGCAAACTATTTGCTTTATTTTTTCCTATCTTTGATCGATCCCACCATCACAGGCTACACACACCATCTAAAAGCTGCTTTCTGCATTGATTTTACATCCGGTCTTCAGTCCGAATCAATCAGAAACCAGCTTGTGACCACAAATGGCATCTTTCTATACTCTACTACATGTATCACTATAACAGTGAACAGATTGAAAGCTATTATTTTGTGCACAGATGAAAGAGAAACATCTTGTTTTTCTCTAGTGCTCAAATTAATTACGAGAAGCGCACTGGCTCAGTGGTTTGTACTTGCCTTACAGCAATGCTGCTCTGGGTTTGAAACGTTCTGGATGGAGTTAGCATGTTCTCCCCAGGCTTGTGTGGATTTTCTCTGGAAGCTCTGGTTGCTCCTGCCATTGAAAAATATGCTAGGTACAAATCTCACATGGTGCTCTATATCTGAGAGATGTGGACCAAACCCATCAAGATGCATAAAAACATAGAAAGAAAAGCTGTTTTCTCAAAGCAACATGCTCTGCAATATTTCCACCTACCAAGTCAAACTACTTTATTGTTGCTGCATTAACATGCAGAGTAGGCGCGATCAGGAAGCGTGTTTCATCTTCAAACTGCCTGGAGACCGTGCTGTATAATAAACAAAAACTGTGAGAAATTAGAAGATCCGGGATGGAGAAGATGTAGTGTTTTAGTGGCTGCAGTTCGGCCCCAGTGATCATGCATTCTCCATCTAATATTGAAGAATGTTCCAGATTAGAAAGCTGACAGCGGCTAACTGACCAGCTGCACTAACCCCTCCCCTCCGCCGTCACAGCCAATGGACCATTGTAGATTAATGACCCCCCCCTCAGACCCTCACCCAATCACCAAACTGCTCCCCTCTCCAATGAGGAATGCCCTTGAGCAAGCTCATAGCAGACACTGAAGTAAGGATACACACAGGCACGCACAGAGTTACACACTCACCACTTAATTCAGCCTCCTCTGAGGGCAGCGGGCCGCTCAGTGCCGATGTTTATGGCTTCTCCGAACCTGCAAATCACAGTGGTTACGGCTGGGCAAATTTATGACCAGGGCCTGTCCACCAGCCCTCAGACAAACCGTGGATCACTGGCACAAGCTCACAGGGTCACATACACGAACCCTACAGAGCAGAGGTTACACATGCAAAGACAGCATAAAAGGTCTTTGTTGTTGTGTGTGGCCATCATGCAAAGACATCCAATCTGTGGGTGTCAGAGAAACAGATGTGTTACTGTGGTATTACAGTGACACATCTCCTAATTCCAGCTCATGAAATTCTTTGGAGAAATCGTAACATGGCTGACGAAATTTAAAGCTGATAAGCATGCAGTTATTTAAGTCTAACAAATCCTAGCAATATATCTCTCTACTGAAGTTTTGTCATAACTGGCCTGTTGAGGCTTCAAGGTGCAATATTAGAACACTCCTTGCAGGATTTAGGATTTTATTTTGTTATTTCCACAGTCAGAAAGTATTCATTTTTTTCTGACAAACTGTGGAACACAATCATTTTGCGCTTTTGTGAAAAAGTATCAGACATATCCAGCTCAAAGGGGGATCTGAGTTTGTAACCACGGCACAGTGGGGAGTTTGTACCACAAAAGCATTGTCATCAGCTTTTTTCCTCACCTGTGCTCATCATGACCTTGGCTGCTGTTATGTCAGAGAGCAGTCACAGTTGGGGAAGTTCTGTGTCAGTAACAATCACGCAGTGAATGCCCGCTGTGGGCTGACATTGGCCAATTTGGCTCATAAATTCCCAAAGAAGAGAAGTAAAAAAGCATCTTTGTTCTGCTCAGGATTATGGACGTTATCACCTTGAACTGTCAGTACTTACCGTGAGGCAGTCTGTTTTCTTTAGAAATATCTTTTCCCTGATATCTTTGAACTGTTTCTTTTACATTTTAATAGCACCAGAGCAGCACTAAATGTCTTATTTCAACTCCAATTCTAGTAGAACATGTTCTCGCACATTTATTTACAGCAAAGTGTGATGATTTTGCACTTCCCACATTAGAGTAAATTCAGTTTCTTCCTAAGTAAAGATAATGCATGCTGTGCTGTTGACACATATAAACCATGACTATTAGAGCTTGAGATTCAGCTCAGCCACAGCTTGTCCTCACCAATTACAAAAAAGCAACAACATTGCCTCAGATTCACTGAACTTTCCTCTTTCTGTAAATGACCAAAAAGCTAACATGCAAATAGAATGTGAAAAAATTCTGTGCAGTGACAGAGCAACCACTGTTTTGTTTCCTAGTTGCAAGGAGGCTGCCATCCTGTTTTTACTTTATCATGAGTGAGCCATTAGGCTTAAAGCAACATAGCACTGCCCTTCTGTAAGGCCTAAGGGGATGATTGATTGCCCTATAAATCAAAATGAAATTGAAAACATTTGCCTGTTTATTTCTAAACAAACACACAAGACTATGGACTGCTGTCCTTTTTCTTTTTTTTAGGAACAAAAAATAGTATAAGTAGATTATATAACTAGATTTTAATGATTTTAGTTCAGGGCATTCTCAGGATCACCAAATGGAAAGAGACTGTTATATACTTGGCAAAGACTTAGTGCACATTCTTTCTCAAGAAGTGTCAAATAAGTTTTTTGTTTTGTTTTTTTCTACTTTAAAGTTCACAGAAGTTTTAAAAAATAATGAATATAGTGAGGAAGGTGCTTGTCAGGTGCCCAAAACTCTGCTATTTTCATCAAACCCTCTTTTCATTTTACCCCATTTCCATTGCCTGTGGTTGACCAATTCTTATTCCTTTGCATGCAAACACTGGAGTATATAAAAAAAATGTAATTATATTGCTTCGTTTTAGTGTGTTGTTCTGTAAGCATGATCATAACTGTTTTACTGTGTGTATGTTCCAGTGAACTTCAGTGTATATCTGCCATCTTTGACTTTCATCTCTATCATCAGCATTGCATCAGCTGAGTGTTTCTGAGACTTGTCCCACAGTAGCTCTTCCCAATCCTCAGTCTTGAGGAACACAAAACTGTTGCAATTGTCCCCACATGCCTTGAAAACCTTGATATTTTGTCTGCGATTAAGACACGTTTAAATCTTTACTCTGAATGCTTCCTGCCAGGATGCCAAATCTTAGTGGAATTCTTATTTGAACTTTGGCCAACCTATTTTTTTCATCTTATGGGGGTAATTCAGATTCAGATATGATCATGCAGCAGAGTGCATCGAAGGCTGCCTGTGTTTACACATCTATCGGGAAACTGTCTTTACATTTGTCTGCATAATTCTGCTCAGTTCTGTAGCCAGCGAAAGATTAGCTCAGCATTTCTGCCACTAATATGCTTCATTGGTAAAAATAAACTCAGTCAAGCAGGCAGACAGATGCAGTCTGAAAAAACAGCTGAACCAATGGAGAGTGTGCCGAGAGATGAGACTGGAGACATGCAGTGAATTTCTAGTTGGATAATGTTGTGACATTTTTAATACATTTCAGTGATATCAGATACTCAGTAGATGTTGAAAGTATTTCTTAATATCCTTCTCTGTGGCAGGCTTTTAGTCCATCAGGTGTGGAGAGAGAAAGAAAATATTAAATAAGTGAATGTACTCTATGTCCATTCCACTGAGCATAGCCGGCACTGTGCATTTCATTTTCACATTTTCTACATAAAATTCAAACATTATAGATGCAGATAGAACATGAAATAAGAGTAAAATAACATAAGAAGAAAAGTAAGAATTAATATGAGGGAAGACAAGGGTGCAGTACTAAGGAGAACGGATTTCAGGAGTGCAACATGGAGAAAAAGAGACTGATGGAAGTTATGAGTCAGAAAGAAAAAAAATAGGCAAGAATAGGGCTCTTCTAATGGATGAAACAAGTGGGAGAGTGTTCACATCTGCCTGGAGTTAAGACAAAATATGGAGAAGATGCAAAGAAGACAAAGGGATAGGCTGAGGAAAACGACAACTTCTTCAAGGAAGGAGTGTGAGGTTGACTCATCGTCATCCAACACAATCTCACTCTTTCTGTTAGAAACAGATACACAGTCACACCACACATCACTGAAAGAGTGTCAGACTGTATTGCCTTTAAAAGACTGTGCAGGGAGAGAAAATGGTGTTAATGGCTCTGAAATGCTTTTCACAGTCCTACGCACACAAGTCAGATTTCTGACTTTTCCATCTTGCTTTTGCTATTATAATTATGAGGACCTTGTCAGAAATTTAGGATGCTCCCAAATGGTTGCTGCAAAGTGCTAGAAACTGCCTTCCAGCCTGCTTTAGAGTTTTGAAAAAAAACAACCTGTATGCGTGTAATGGGCCTAGTGAGTCTGATTTAGTCGTTCTGTGGGCATAGACCAGGGATCCTCAAATCCAGGCCTCGAGGGCCAGTGTCCTGCAGCTTTTAGATGTGTCCCTGATCCAACACACCTGAATCAAATGGCTGAATTCCGATTACCACAGGGACCACTGTTACCTTCACCTTCCACATCCTCTCTGGCTCTTCTCTGAGTCCTCGGTAGTTATCGAGCTTCTCATGTTCCTTCTTCTTGATGTTACCATCACTTGGTATTGCAATGTCTATCACTACAGCTTTATTCATCTTCCTGTCCACCACTACTATGTCCGGTTGGCTAGCCATCACAAGTTTAGCTCTGTTATTCTTGACCACCTGTGGGGGCGTATCCCATTTTGACCTTGGGACTTCCAGATCATACTCGGTACAGATACTGCTCTATACTATGCCAGCCAGTTGGTTATGGCATTACATGTATGCCCTACCTGCTAGCATCTTGCATCCTTGCACAGCCTGCACCTGGGATCTTGCCTTGTATGGTAGACCCCATACTCTATCTTTCTTGTGCTTTGAGCTTGTTCTTGTGCTGCTATGATTAGTGGTACATACCGTGCAAGGACCTGTCCTCCCATGATGGTTCCTGTTCTTTCACCTATTCTTTCTCGGTTTTCTGCTTCCTTAGGTACTCACTAAGCACCTGATCCTTTGTGGCCATCTTCCTGATGTACTCATGGATCTTTGTTGTCATTAGTCCTCGGCCTCCTTCTTCCCACTTAGCGTACAGTCTCAGGGTACTGGATTTGGGGTGAAACCCTCCATGCATAGTAAGGAGCTTTCTCCTCCTTTGGCCAGCTTAGTCCAGCGGGGTCTCTGACAGCTGACAGGGCGTAGGTGTTGATTGCCCGGATCTTGTTCTTTCCATTCAGCTACTCTCTGGAGGTACTTGGCAGTTGCAGCTTTCTTAGTGGCCTCTTCACAGTTCCTATTTACATGTGGGATTCCAAGGTACTTGAATTTGTAGTTGTCTTCAATGTCTTCGGGACAGAGCATCTCCTTGGTAAATCTCACATTTGGTGATGATGGTGGCTTGTGCAATTACCTTGAAGTTGGCTTCTAGTGTTGTTCTCCACATTCTCATTGAGTTCTTGATGAAGGCTCTTAGGGTCCTGTTGATCTTGTATAGTTTTAGGCATTCCAGGATCCATGTGTGCAGCATCGAGCCATAGGCTTTCTTGTAATCAATCCAGGCGGTGCACAGGTTGGTCAGTCTGGTCTTGCTGTCTCGAGTTACTGCTCTATCTACCAGTAGCTGGTGTTTTGCTCTCCTGGTATCTCTGCCAATTCCTTTCGAAGCCTCGCTCATGTATTGAGCCATATGCCTGTTCATCTTAGCTGCTATGATGCCTGACAGGAGTGCTAAGTTCATAAGCCTGCATCTCTGATGGTACATTAGGAGGTGCATTAATGCCTATGGAATTGGCAGCTTGCACATCTGGAAAAGTATCATCAGTGCTGAATGGTATAAACAGGTTTTAGAGCAACATATGCTCCTGTCCAGGTGATGTCTTTTTCCAGTGCTTCATTGAGACAATGCTAAACCACATACTGCATCTACTACAGCAGTGTGGCTTTGTAGTAGAAGAGTCCAGGTGCTGAACTGGCCTGCCTGCAGTCCAAACCTTTCAGCAAATGAAGACATTTGATGTATTATGAAACAAAAATATGACAAAGAAGACCTAGGACTACAGAGCGGCTAGAATCTTGTATCAGACAAGAATGGGACAACATTCCTATGCCAGAAGTGCAGCAGGTGGCCCCCTCAGATCCCAGATGTTGTTGTTAAAGGATGTGGAGATGCTACACAGTGGTAAACATGACCATGTCCCAACTTTTTTCAGACATGCTGCTGCCATCAAATTCAAAATGAGCAAATATTTTTCTTATAATGGTACATTTTCACATTTTAAACATTGGATGTGTTTTCTGTGTTCATTTGTGAATAAAATATGGGTTTATCAGATTTGCAAATCATTGCATTCTTTTTTTAAATTTAAATTTATTTACATAATGAACAAATACAGCACCCCCCTTTTTTTCGGTAAGTGGGGTTCTGGCTAGTATATTGTTTTCTTCATTTTAAATGAGATTTATTTATGGTATGTTTAACTTCAAGAAGAACTCTTAGAAGGGTTAGGCCTTTGACTTATCATTGCTGGTAAAACACAGCATTACCAGCAATGACAAGTGAATAATTCTGACCTAAATAAAAGGAACTAAAATAAAATAAAATACATTTCTCAATTAAGAAGTAGTAGACCCTTTCACAGCTGTTTAGTTATAACAAGTAGCCAAGAAACCACAAATGCAAAATATTCATTTATTATTAATTATGGAAAAAAGCAAGACAGAAAGAAAGGAGAAATGCTTCAAACTTCTGACCTTGATGCAACAAGATGACAAGAGCACTTAAAAAATAAAGAAAAAGAAAAAGAAAAAGAAAAAAAGAAAAATTAAAAAGAAAAAACAAAAGATGACAAGAGCACAAGAGGGTTGTTCATAGCTTTTAAGTGTGTATAACATGTCAGACAGCAAGGTTATTCAGTGCTTCAAAGACAAGAAAAAGAGTCTTCTCTATGTCAATTTGACATCGCAATGAAAGCCAGTAGAGTCACTGAAAGATTAAATCTGTGAGCTCTGTAAAGATACAAGAGTGTCTTTTTTTTTAGTATAATTACTTTTATTAGGACCTTATTCCGTATTCATACAGGATCTCACAACAGATGCAAACATGTCAATTTCATGTGTTTTCACAAACAACAAATAGAAAATTGCAAAACAGAAATTAGGTGAAATATAAATAATATAAAAGATGCAAACTCACCTACCCTGCCACCCCAGATTGATCCAGGTTTATAAATGAATGTATCTCAGCATGCAAAGCATACGGTTAGCATAAACAGAGAAACCTTCTTGGTGTCCTAAGGAATTCTGACAGTGTCACAACAAGTACTCGGCTGGATACAAGAGGCAGCTTTGACTCACGAAGGTCATCTGCTGATCGAAAGGTCAAAGGTTTGATTCCAGGCTCCTCCAAACTGGGTGCTGAAGTATCTTTGGGCAAAATAAATACTGAACCTTGAGTTGCCTCTGATGCATCTATCGGCGTGTGAGTGTGTGTGAATGTTACGTGAAAAGTGCTTAGGCATGAATAAAAATCACTTGTGTGAATGAGGCTTGCAGGAAAAAATGTTTTTTTTAGTGCTCAAATTGAGAATAAAGGAAAAAAGGAAACAAAGGGAAAAAGAGATATGGGAATGTGCTTTTCTAAGTGACTGTTGATTTTTTTTTTTTTAACCAAAATACAAGTGTCCTTAAGAGAAAATAACACCACACTCCATTGTGAGTTTTGTAGTCTAAGCTTTTCAGTTCAGTGTTTTGGTGGAGAATCCTGCACTCTGAAAATCTTGTCCATTCCCACATTATGAAGAGAATATGAGAGTTTAAGTACAGCAAAGGCGAGACAGCAGTGTAGTCTGCAGCATTCAACTTGTTCCCAAGTCCCCATTAAAGCATAAATCTGTCATTTTTACGAGATTCCCTTACACCATACATCTATCAATACATTGTGCATGTATTTATTAGACATTGGAATGATCCACTATGACATGAGGTCTCGCACACCACAGGTACAACATCCTGTCTGCATGTTTCATCAAGTTCACCATAATTACAATTTTCATAAGATATGGAAGGGTGATGAATCTTGACAGCATATTACCACAGGGGTAGATAAATCACACACCATGCCCTGACATTTCTTAAAGCGCCATTAAATTATATTGATGTCAAGATTTGATCAAACAACTTGGCTGAATGTTGACGTAAAAATGGTTGTTAATACTAACCACCCCACTGAGAATCAACAGTTGAGCCTCGAGCTCGGTTTATCAAACTAGGTGGCTGATTCCCCGCATGTACTTGCAATTATCTTAGATAAACATATTTCAGATTAGAACTATCAAGTAAAAAGCCGAAATAAACTTTTCCCGTCAAGCACATTGTATTACACTCAAATAAAAAAATGTGTGTCCCTGAGTCAGGATTTTGTACAGACATGAATAATGCTCTGGAAGTTTCCACCAACATCATCAAAAACAGGTCAGACACTCACAGACACTCACTGTAAATTATGTAGCTGAAGGGCATTCAGGGCAGTCAGTCTGGACTTTATTTAATGATGTTGTGTGTGTCTCTGTGTGTGCTTCTGTTTCTAAGTGTGTACTGATCTGAGTGCATTCATTTATCATTATCTACACACAGTATCTATTGTGTGTGTTGTGGCCGCTGAAAGTTATGAGTTATGGCAGTCACACTGAGGTGTCAGAGAGCAGGTTTCCTTTCATAGTGCAGATAACCTGTCCGTGGGTGGCGGGGTGGGGTGGTGGTGTATACATTTATACATTTACACACATGAACACACAGATAGATAAATAGAATGCTTTTATACTGCTCTGTAACATGCAGCTGATTATCACACAGAAAAATGCTCACATTCAGGTAAAAGCAACAAACAATACAATAATAACAGTTATTACTGAAATGTAGGTAAAACTGTCCTTAAAATAGCTGCCTTACAATTAAAACAATTCTGATCATGGGAAACATCTTGTTTTACAGTAACAAAAGAGAACACTTTTTCCTAAGGAATGTTTGGACCCAATCCCAATATTTCCTCCATTGGCCCCACCCCTCAGTTTAATCCAATGTCTCATTGAGTAGACTAAAGGGGAATAGAGTAGAGGAGGCTGTGGTTACCCACCCGTCCAAATGGCTTTACACATTTTGTTTCAGCTTAGACTCTGTCCTTTCCGTCTTTTTGTAGTTGCTGTGCACGTAAAGGATTTTGCCACCACTAAAAAGAAGTGACTGCATTTTGGAGATCTTGTCAAAAAGCCGATACTGGTGGGGAGGCATAAATCTGTTGTGCAGAGTGAAGTGTTACTCGGAGGTGTTCGGTTTGTACTGGTTGCTTACTCAGAAGGTGAAGTTGTGTCTGATTTGTTTGGCCTTGAAGATGCTTCTGTTCTGGAGGAATGCTTTATTATGAGCAAATTGTTCTGAAGATTCTTTTTATATAAAAAATGATATTGTCAGGGTTTGATGTAAAGACTAGGTAATCTAATAGTTTTTAAAGGTGACAATCATAGCTTATCTTGTATTAATTAAAATAAAAACAGTGATTGTTTCCTTTTTTGTAAAGAAAGGTATTTGCAGTGTTGCACTTCTGATATAATGATAATGTCATTTTAAAAATTATTTATGCATTTAAAAACAAACAAAAAAATGAATTAACCAGGAAATGAAATTCTCAAAATTAAAAATCTGTTTTGCAAGAGTGTCCTTGGCTGACAGAGGCAGCCTTAACCTAGCATGTTTCTCAATGGCCGGAGAAAGCAGAGCTCCCAGAGAAAACCTGCACAGTCACAAGGAGAACACGTAAACTCCACACAGAAGGCTTCTGCTCAGGTTTGAAACCGGGACCCCCTTGATGTGAGGCAACAGTGCTAACCACTGTTTAATATGATTTAAAAAGAAGTTCCATGACAACATATACTATTCACTCAGGCACACTTGTGAAATTCAGTTCAACTGAGTTTCATTTATATGGCACTAATTCACAACAGTAGGTGCTTCAAGGGACTTTATATTGTAGGGTAAAGCTCCTGATGGTAGAAAGCCCCAACAATCAGCCAATGTTCTATTAGCAAGCACTTGGTGATGGTGGGAAAGAAGAGCTCCCTTTTGACAGGAAGAAATCTCCAGCAGAAGCAGGCTCAGGAAGGGGCAGCAATCTGCTGGCACTGGGGGGGGGGTGAGTGGGAAAGAGAAAAGAACAAAGGGAGACGGGACAAAAGACAGACTGTGGGAGAGATAGAGACAGAATTTAATATTAAAGGTGTTTTGATTAAAGGTGATTAAAGGTGTATAAACATATCAGGAATGAAAAGAGGTGAGTGGAGATGAAGTGCTCATTGCATCATGAGAAGCCCACCAGCAGGCTGAGCCTGGACCAACATAACTAAGGGATGGTTCAGGGTCACCTGATCCAGCCCTAGTTGCAGTCTAATTTAAGTCTAATCTTAGAAGTAAAGAGAGTATCCAAAGAAGGAGTTGGTTCCACAGGAGAGAGGGACTGATAGCCGAAAGGCGCTGCCTCCCAAAACTTGGAATCTCAAGCAAGCCTGCAGTCCGAGAGCGGAGTGCTCTGTTGGAATAATAAGATCTTTAAGATATGATGGGCCTGATTATTTAAGACTTTGTTTTTTCACAGCACCTGCTAAAATACCAAAGCCTAAAGTAAACAGGGTCTGCAGTGCCGTTAACATTCCCATAACATAAGTGGCTGAGTTTATCCCCAAAGTCAGGGAAACAACCTTTGAATGTAAAGGGTTTTTAGAAGGTAGCCAAGGATAAAGTGAGATGGTTGTGTGTTTACTGTGTTTAAAGAACACAGATGTCTCTGCAGCTGCAGTTTAGGTTTTGTTTACTGTTTATTTAGCCGCTTATAAAGTTTTATGAAAATAAGTCTCAGGCTCACTCGAGCATTATGAGATATGCGTTGCTCTAACATAACAGCTGCTGAGTAACAGGCTTTTTGTTGCCACAAAAAGAAAAGCAGCACTTGATGTAAGAAGACAGATAAGGTGGTGGTACACGTAGCAGTTGATATGACTTATTCATAGCATCCATTTTGGACCAAGGTTGGTGCTTTGACTCTGCTGTTTACATTCACTTTTACTCTGCTTGTTTCAAATGGTTAGGTTTAGGAACCTAAATTGCTTGGTAGGACTAAGAAAAGACAGTTTGGGTTAAAAGAAAAATTGAACCATATATTAGAAAACTCACTTTTCTAGGTTAACTGGGTGTAGGGTATGCATAGGTGCCTACTGCTGATATCCATCTGGAGTTATTACAATGACACGAGCACACATACACTATATTGCCAAAGGTATTCACTTCCATGACCACAGCTGTGTAAAACCAAGCACCTAGGCATGCAGACTGCCTCTACAAACATTTATAAAAGAATGGGTCGCTCTTAGAGAATTCCAGGATGGTACCGTGATAGGATGCCACCTGTGCAACAAGTCCAGCCATGACATTTTCTTACTACAAATATTCCAGAGTCAACTTTTAGTGGTATTATAACAAACTGGAAGTGATTGGGAATGACAGTAACTCAGCCACAAAGTGGTAGGCCATGTATGAGCACAGGGCTGGGTCAGTGGATGCTGAGGCACATACCGCAGTGTGCAGAGTTTACTAACTTTTTGCAGAATCGTTCACTACAGACCTGCAAACTTCATGTGGTCTTCAGATTAGCCCTTAGTTCCAGTGAAAGGAACTCTTAATGCTTCAGCATACCATAACATTTTGGACAATTTCATGCTCGCAACTTCGTGGGAACAGTCTGGGGATTGCCCCTTCCTGTTCCAACATGACTGCACACCAGTGCACAAAGCAAGGTCCATAAAGACATGGATGTGCAATTTTGGTGTGGAAGTTCTCTGACTGGCCTGCACAGAATCCTGACATCAACCCGACAGAACACCTTTGGGATGAATTAGAGGGGAGACTGTGAGCCAGGCCTTCTTGTCCAACATCAGTATCTGACCTCACGAATACAATTCTGGAAGAATGGTCAAAAATTCCCATAAACACACTCCTAAACCTCATGGAAAGCCTTCCCAGGAGAGTTGAAGCTGTTACAACTGCAAAGGGTGGGCCGACATCATATTAAACCCTATGGATTAAGAATGGGATGTCACTCAAGTTCAAATCCATATGAAGGCAGACAAGTGAATAATTTTGGCAATATAGTGTAAGCTAAGATGTCTCTGTTAAGATGAATCCTATTCGGTTTGTCCAAAGCCTTATGGTCCTCTGTGTTTTCAATGCCTGCCTGCCTCTTGCTGTCCTCTGTGTGTGAGAATGTGGGTGATTCTGGCTACCTGCTCCTTCTGGTTCTATAGCTGGAGCATCTGTCTCCACTCAGTTAATAAGTCAACCTGCTGCATTTAAACCCTGGCTCTTTCGCTCACTGTTTTCCAGATCATTCTGTCGGTCATATTGCTGAGGCTCTCTAGTGAATTCCTCCATCACTGTTTTGTGTATTGATTTTTCGTTTTCCCTCTGAATCACCTTGACTCTCCTGTGTCCTAGACCTTTACTTGGTGCCAGGCAGCGTCTCAGCATCAAGTGCTCAGTTCTGGTTTGGTCTGCCCATTCTGCAGCACTTACAAACCTCTGCCTCTCAATCCAGTGACCTTGAATTCAATTCAATATGATTTATTGTCATAAATCTCTTACGTGTATTCCAATGTCACGTCTTGTATCAGAGTCCTCAGACTTTTGGTTCAAACACAACACAGCATTACCATTAGCGTCTGCTGTACTTTTTGTACACATTAAACCTATTAAGCATTAGCATGTTTCATTGACAGTGGTGCACTGGCCCAGTGCTCCTAATGCACTAATGGCCCAGAGGTGTTGTGACAGTAGGATCTCAGAACTTTAACTTTTAGTCTCTGGTAATTTATTATTTATGTTTTGGTTTTTGGTTTGGAACAGATGAGGCATAGGCCTTCTCATATTTACCTTGCCTGTTCTTTGATGTGATAGGAGATATTGCTCTTTATCTTCTGAGTTTCTGTTGTGTGAATCTATCAACACAACCCTAAGGCTATCAAAACATTCCCAGAATGCAGTGTGTGTGATAGATACTCAAAGGTGAGCTATGTAGCCTCCGCCAACATGTGTTTCCTGTTTTTTGCACCTTTTTTTTTTTTGTCTGACCACAAGCTCCCAGATGGATCTGCCACGACTACACAAAATAATTTGTAATTCACAGACAAGCCACATACCACACACACACACACACACACACACACACACAAACTCCTGGCTCTGATTATCTTGTGAGATCATCAAAATGTTCTTTTTGAAAAGCTGCTATTTCCATCTATTATGATTTTATTGGGGTAGATTTCACAACATCCCCTTTGTATACCTGCACAAGTGGGCAAGTGTTTGTCTTGAATCTGTTTTATTTGATATTCTTTCTTTGAGAGAGATGAAAAAGAGGATGGTCAGGCAAACATGAATCTTTTGAGTGCTTGGTCAGAGTGTTAAATGGAAATATAAAAACATTGTGGACATGTTTATGAGATTACAGTGTGTGTTTTTCATTTGCTCATTTAGTTGTTAAATCATCCCACCTGAGGCCTGCACTACGAAGCAGGATTTTGTCTTGTCCAGGTAACTTCTAGGTTGAACCCCTGGCTTTTCTGTACTACAAAGACTGGTCCACTTCTTACCTGCCACATCAGGAAAGCAACTTATGATGTGAGTTTCACCTGCTTCAGAATAGGTTATGTTCCAGATTTGATCAACAGGTATGAAATCACGCACTGATCAATAAGAAAATAGTGTCACCATTCCTGCATCCCCGGACTTCTGTGGGCTGTCAATAGAAGGGCCTAAAGTTTTTTAATAGTGTCTAATGTCTTCATGTCCCCCTGATGATCAGTAAGAAACATAAATTCTTAGACACAATTTTATTTCTTCATTTTATTTTCCTGCTGGTGCAAAGAATTTTACAATTTTATTGTTCTATAAGCATTTTTTCCTAAAACAGGACACAGGCTGACCTTACATCAAATTTACATGTAGACCATGTTTGAATTCTATTTTTAGATTTATTCTTTGTTTGCTCTCAGACTGTTAAACACCACTGAGGTTGCAGCTGAAAAAATAAGAACCAAAACTGACTTTTAAACATTAATTTAATTGATTCATTATAATCCTATTCAGTTTCTTCCGTGTCTTAATGTATAGAGTTGTGATACTGAGAAGTTTGTTAACTTATACAGTCTGCATTTATGCTGGCTTTCTTTCCTCACTTCAAGTAGGCTAAACATTATTAATATAGTAGCTCTTTTCTTACTGAGCCACACATTCATATAGCGCTTTGAGCTATTGTGCAGTGCTTTTCCTCTCATACCACTCTGTCTGCAGCAGCTGTGCTGCTTACAGTCTGTTATGTGTTTAACCTTTTCTTAGTAAAATTAGTCACTCTGCTGACAGTGTTTGTAATTGGTCAGATGCTGCCAACACTACCTTTTTCATGTGAACGTGCACAAGAAACCCTGGATTAACTTGAGATGATAACCAGCTTTGTGAAACCGCTTATCCTGACTGCAGATGTCGGTGTAAATGCATCCAGATAATGGAAAGATACCTTGGATATTTTGAACTTGCTTTATAGTACAAGGCTCAGGACCATTATATTTGCATTTAAACCCACTCCAACAATGCAAGACGTTAGCAAGATTCCTAGTTTTTTTTTTTTTCCATCTGTAGTGGCTTGATAGGTGTCGTACCCAAAAAATATTGACACAAGCATGTGGTATAATATGAAAAGAGGTTCATTACCAAATTCAGATCAAGTATATAGACTGTGTCCCTGCCAACCCTTCTCATTCTGGCCAGGTCTCCCTTGTAAAAGAGATTGTGATGCTCAATGGAAGTCCTGGTAAAATAAAGGTAATAATTAAAGAGAGGACTGACCACTGGTTACCAGCTTAATACACAGTGAGGAGTTTCACATCGGAGTTTCATGTTGCCTGCTGCAGACTGCCCCATCCCTTCAAAACAGGTGTCCTGATCAACCACTGGCAGCCATACAGATTGAACCAGGACACGACCAGGGCAGTGTTGCCTGCCTCCAGTCACTGCCAACTCTGTTTGCTTGCACAGGCTGAGCCAAATACATCGCTCCCAAGATTTGAACCTGAGTGAAAGCACGTTTATTTTAGCCTTATTTCCTCATAACATGAAGCATCAGGGTGCAAATCCCTCTGGGATCTCTCCCCCATTAAATAAAATGAGGTCCATGTTCAGATATACAATTCAGAGTAATTATTTGAACAGTTAGCAACTATGTAGGAGCACTTGAATACACTGTGCAAAAAATGTGGAGTTTCAACAGTAATCAAAGATCATTAGTAGTTAAATCATCAGTAAATGCCTGTGCTTTTTTTTGTTTGGCTACCAGTGGTTTGCTTTGGGTCGTGAAATGTTACTTTTTTATCTTCATTTTCCTTGTGAGGCTGATTTTATTTTATTAGAACACAGCACCTCCAAAATTCTACTGGTTTCTTTTAGGATTTCTGACCTTTTTCTTCTGAGGCTGTCCTAAAGAGCATATGTGGCTTTTTGTCCAATCATAGTTTTTTTTTGTCAATTCAAGTAATTTTCTGGACATCCATGCTTATGCTCAATTTTATTTTACTGCTTTTTACATGTCATTAGTTGGTGAATATATTCTAATGTAGAGCATACTGTGTTTTCCCAGTTGAAAAAGGTGTTTTTGAAAGCTCGGCCCCATACAGTGTAAATCATTAAAATTTTCATGTGAAGTTGTAATTTAAAATTAGCACAAGGGTAGGTGTGATAGTACATGCCACTTCCCAGCATTGGAGGCACTGTGGAAGCACCAGAAACTGCAATTCTTGGAGTGGCCACTTGAGGCTGGTGAGTAAAACATGTACCGTCTGGTTTAAAAATGGTTTTGATCCCTATTTTTTTTTTTTTTTGAGGGAATAAACTGTAAAATTTTCAATGACTCATCCATTCTGATAATTTTAAGACTTAAAGTTGAAAGGCCTCTTTGACTGACAGGTGTGTCAATATAGGCGGCTGTATCTGATAGCTCTCTGCTAGGTTTCATGTATGTTAATATGAGCCAGCAAACAACCATGTTTGCTGTGTGGGTGCCTTTGGGGTATTTTCGGTGGGATTATGTGACAAAAAATAAAAGCCTGCTTTAAGGTACAGACCACAATGTGTGGTGAATGCAGACAGGCTTGGACACAAAATGCAGTGCTCAGGAGACAGACGTGACTGAGAGGTTACTTTAATGAGGCTTATTCAAAATACAAACAGGGCTGACATGAACAGAACACCGCAGAACATATGAGGGTAAACACTGACAACGACGTGACAAGGGGTGGAGGAAACTCAGGGCTTAAATACACCACAGGATAATGAGAGGAACGGGGACAGTTGGAGACACAGCTGGGAATAATTCATCAAGACAAAAAGCTAAACTCAAGGACACAGGAACAGGAAGTGAGTAACAGGTAAACGAACAAAAACGTAACACAACACAGGGAGCAAAACTACATACAGAACACAGGAAACAAGGGACCAGGACAAGAGATTATTTAGTACTCATTTGCAGGTATGCGTGTCTGTGCATAAAAGCTAATTCAGTTCAATTCAATTCAATTTTATTTATATAGCACCAAATCACAACAAACATTCACCTCAAGATGCTTTATATTGTAAGGTAAAGACTGTACAAAAATTACAGAGAAAACCCAACAGTCAAAACAACCCTTGGCACACAATGGGAAGGTAAAACTCCCTTTTAACAGGAAGAAACCTTCGGCAGAACCAGGCTCAGGGAGGGGCAGTCATCTGCTGCGACTGGCTGTGGCTAAGGGGAGAGAGACAGGACAAAAGACATGCTGTGGAAGAGAGCCAGAGATTAATAATAACTCACAATTAAATGCAGAGTGGGGTATAAACAGTAAAAGAGGTAAATGAAGAAGAAACACTCATGGGATCAAAGCTTTATCAAAAAGGAAAGTTTTAAGCCTAATCTTAAAAATAGAGAGGGTGTCTGTCTCCCAAATCCAAGCTGGGAGCTGGTTCTACAGAAGAGGGGCCTGAAAGCTGAAGGCTCTGCCTCCCATTCTACTCTTAAGTATCCTAGGAACCACAAGTAAGCTAGCAGTCTGAGAGCGAAGTGCTCTATTAGGGTTATACAGTACTATGACGTCTTTAAGATAAGATGGGGCCTGATTATTCAAGACCTTGTACGTGAGAAGAAAGATTTTAAATTAAATTTTGGATTTAACAGGGAGCCAATGAAGAGAAGCCAAAATGGGAGAAATATTCTCTCTCTTTCTAGTCCCTGTCAGCACTCTGGCTGCAGCATTTTGGATCAGCTGAAGGTTTTTCAGGGAGCTTTTAGGACAACTTGATAATAATGAATTACAATAGTCTAGCCTTGAAGTTATAAATGCATGGATTAGCTTTTCAGCATCACGCTGAGACAGGATGTTCCTACTTTTAGAAATATTGCACAAATGCAAAAAAGAAAGAGCAACCATAGTGACTCAGTTGCAAAATTTGCTTCTATTGCAGAAATAGTTCACTGGATTGTTTCTAAAAACATTTAAAGTTGACTCTGTGTTCATTTTAGATAAGCAAAGGTTAGTTTAAAAGATTATTGGGATTTTCCAGGGGCGCTGAGTCACACTCGCAACCTAGACACATTATGCAAATGAGGAGTTGTGCAATATATTCCACTCCAGAGAATATTGTATAGCTGATCCCAATAAGGAGAAGCATGGAAATGATTGATCTTGTGGACATAACGGTCACTTATGATTAGGGTAAGTCTCAATGAAATGAATAGGAGTCAAAGTGATGTGAAGGTGCCAAAAACACAGCAGTGGGTGTGTGCAAATAAGCTTGCACCAGATAATTCAGGTAATTGAATAGTCTGCAAGAATAAAATGTGCCATGAGGTTCCTGCCAGAATGAACTCTTATAAGTAATACCTACACACACCTGCACATGCACACTTACACTCACGCACAGCAGTGAATCACTTTGATCAAATTTAAGTGTATCCCATGCCTTAGGGCTTGTGTTATTTGTTTCTTCCCCTACCCTCCTCTCTCCTTTTTTCTCACTGATCCCCTGTTCTCTTCCAATATCATGCAGTAATTTCTCAAACCTGACTTCTCAGGAACTTAAAAAAAAAAAGAAAGAAACTGAACTGAACTGAAAAAAAAAAAACTTTCATATTTGTTTTTTCTTCCTTGAGAAGTCATGTGTGAAACTTTTAATGCATTCCACTGCCATAAAGTGTAGCGAGCACCAAGCACCATAAAATGCCCCAATACAGAAAAAAATCGTTGTCTTTCTACTAACTGCTGTAATATGTTACCACTCAGAATACACAGTAACCTGCCTCTGCAGCATATCAGAAAGAACTGTGGTCTGGCAGAAGCCTGCAGTTTCCCACCTTTTGAAGCAATGCAGCGTACAGAAAGACACAGACCTGGATTTTTGCCTTGCACTTTAAGTTAATCATTTATTTAATGGGACAGTTTGGATCTGAGAATGTCATTTTTATTGGACTATTTTAAATGTGCAAGTGAAGACCCGCAAGCACAACTGTCCTTTTTCTCCCTATGTCTGCAGATTCCTCACATAAAGTCTTTCTCCATTATTCAAAGGAAATATCTAATATTCATACCTAAATGAAAGCTGTTCTATAATGTAATGTGAAAGAGGGGAAAGATGGGGGCAAGGGACAAGAAGGAAGAGCTGCAGGTTGGGGTGGGGGTGTGGGGCGGGCAGAGAAGTGTATGTGTGTGTGTGTGTGTGTGTCTGCATGTGTGTGTGTAAGTAAAAAGGTTTATTCTGAGAAAATAAAATGAGAAGAATCAGGCAAAGGGAGGAAAAACTGATGCTTTTCAAAGTGGTGGAAAGTAAAATCTTTGCACACTTTGGGGCAACAAAGTAAAAAGGTAGTATGTAGTAGTTATGTTACTATATGAATGATAAAAAATAGTTGCAACACTAAATAGTCATATGGAAGTCTATTCTTTTCTTATGTTGGAAATTGTCTGGAGAAAAAGAGACAGGGTCATTGAAAAAAAGAAAGATTGACAGCACTCCTCCCATTCATCTCTGCTGCATGTCAGTTCACACTGTGTGTGATGTAGGGCAATGCTGTCTCGCTACATCGTGTCTCAGTTAAGGGTCATATTCTCACCATTCTTTCCTACACGCCTCAATGACTTCATCAGCTATCCTCCACCTCCTCATCATCTGCCCATGTGTCACTTTTTCTGTGTGTCTGTCTCTCTCAAACGCTCATTTCTGTCTTAAGGCCTTTTTTTCTCCTGTCTTTTTGTGTCTACTCCTCTCCATCAATTCCCTTCAGTTTTCCCCTCAAATCTTCCTGTCTGGCACTGTCTGTCTTTGTCAAGTACATTTTTTTTCTCGCTGAATCCCGTTTGTCGCTTAATCAATGCATCCAGCTCTTTCTATCCTAAATATTGTCCAGGCTAATTAAGCACGATGAGCCTCCTCCCTAAATTAGATCATGCTTTGACTCGGCTCTAACTTCTGATAGACAAAAACATGCCCAGAGTTGACAGGTTTAACTGCACTACAGTTCATATGAGCACAAAATGTTAAAAAGCAAGCTTTTCACTTCACCATGTGCCCTGTCAGGTTAGGTTTGTCAGGGCAATAAGCCAAAATGTGCTTGAAAATGCTAGAAACTGTGATAGTCAGTCATTGGGATGAGTAACTTAAAGTCTTGAAAAAAGGACGCAGAGCAACTGTTGTATGTATAGCCTGCTTTTGTCAGACTCCTCAAATTTCCAGATTAAATCATCTAGAATTACCCTCAGTCAGCTGAAAAGGAGATATACATAAAAAGCGCTTAGAGAAAGAGCACACTGAGGTATTATGATTGTAAAATGCTAACCCTATTACTAATAAATCACAAAAAAGATTGAACAGTGACAGCCCCTTTACCATTGCTTCCAGGAATGCACTTAAACACCATTAGAAAACGGGAGATGACAAAAGGAATATAAAATTTACAAGAAGTGGCAGGAGAGCAATCTCATAACAGAGGTTTGAATAAAGGTCCTTGAATGTTTCCCTCCAGGTTTAATTTCCTGGTTTCTCAGCTTACTGCGGGGCGATGATTTGTTCTGATGCTGTAAGAAAGACTAAAATCATTATGCCACAGAGAGTAGGAACAGAGTCAGTGTCAATGAGGAGGAAATAACAGAGAGACAAAATGCATGTGAAACACGCCTTGATCAAAAGGAAAGTGGGAAGCGAGCGTGAGCAGGGGAGTGGAGATTGAGCGGAGGGTTAAGGCACAGATGAAAAAGCACAGAATCAGGTCAAGAATGAGAGAGCCTCACTAATGGGGCTGTACGACAGTCATTTAAATGTATGCATGTTTAAGAAAAAAAAATGAAACTAGCCTGAGGGCAGCCTAATCTGTAAGACAAAGTGAGTTGACATTTTGTGTGTGTTTGCCCACAAGGAAAAGATAAGAAGCTGCTGACAGGCTCAAAAATAGCCGTGTAGGAATGATGGGCTCAAACAAACAACATGCCCTGTCTCTCTCTGACCTTCTCTCTCTCTCTCTTTTCTGATTGATCTCCCTTTCCCTATAGTCTCCCTCTGTTTACTTCACTTTTTCAAAGCTTAATCTTAATTCTGGTCACTCTTGTTTATCTCTCTCTATGTTTCATATTCAGTCTTTTTCATGTCCATAGGGATTCAGAGGAGTGTACTTTGTTGAATTTTTTCTTTCTTTCTCTTAGGGTAACTCAAAAACTAGTCAGTTATGGATAGATGGTGGATGGATGGACAAATGTCTGGCTGTTTGTAGTGGGATGTGACTGTCAGGCTATATGGGGGAGACTGCTGCGTAATGATAACAGCACAGGAAGGGTTGCCACAGCAACAACTGTGACAGGAAACAGCCTTAAGATATGTAGAAAAAGACTTGGATAAAATAGTAAGGGTTGTAGTATTGCTACTTGAAACAGTTAGCTCTTTTCTACAGACAAATCCTGCGACCAATTTGTGTGTTTAGCAATCTAGTGACAGCGACAGCACCATGGGTCACAGAGCTGATGACATTAGCCAGTAGCCCCGGTAACTGATGACTCAGGGACTAGGTGCATTTTGCTTGTGATGCTAACTTTGTGGTTGTTAGGTTGCTCTATAGAAAAGCCTTCATGATAATGTCACAGATATCTGATTGAGTTTTATTCTGTGTGAGCACAATGGCTCCTAGAAAGGGTCATAGCCCAGTAATGTTAGCTAGCTCAACAGTTTTAACTTAATTGACTTTACCTGTTTCATCATGTTTAGTCATGTTTAGGCCAGTCGCATAGGTCTGGCTGTTGCTGGATGAAAATCAGTCACAAAGTTGTACAAAGGTCTTTGTGATTGTTTTAGAACTCAGATTACCATGCTTGTCCATAATTTACATGAAAGACACAGACTTGTCTGCAAACACTTGCTTACTAACCACTGGGCAGCAGCAAAACTTGAAAAACGGTGACGCAAACTGGAAATGGAGACTTTTTGCCTTCAAATCACTGAAACAAACACATTTCAAAAAATGCACCTTTTAGTTTGAAGGTGAATTTTTTCCATTTCTGCTTGCATCATACTTTTCACACTTTCTTTACTACTGGGAAAGTAGTTGGTTAGTGTTTGCAGATAGGTTTCTGTCTTCCATACAAACAATAGTCACCTGCAGTAATCTGCTAGTGACCAAATTGATTGCAAAGAGGTTTTTGGTGCAGCATCATATACCTCTTTGCAACCAATTTCACCTAGCGAATGCCAGCAACCTCCCACAAACAGTTACCAGCTGGTCACAGAATACACACTTTTCCCTGTCACTGACTGGTCTCTAGGCTAGTGTGACTTGAGTTTTAGCAATCGATTTCACCACAACCACCAGCAGTCACTTGCCAGCCAGTCAGGGACTACACATATTTCCCTTGCAACCAGTGGTTTCCAGGTAGTTGCCAACCAGTATCGAATCCTGTATGACTGAGGCCTTAGGGAACTGCATTGTAATCAATGTGAAACTGCCTACTGTTAACCACAGCCTTTCATGTTGTTGTTCTTGGGACCAAAATCTTTTCTGCTAAAATTATTAATCCAGTTCTGGCAAACAGCTTGTTCCTTCCAGTCAGTTGCTATAAAGTGTATAGTCTTAGGTATTTGTATAGGTTTTTGCATTTTGCAAATATATTTTTTCCCCAAAAAACTGAAGTTTGTCACTACTGTTAAGGCAGCAAAGACGTACACTGGGTCTGCCAGTAGTGTGACACAGAAAGTAACTGGTAAAAGTAAAAAACTGTATGCTATACTTGTTACAACAGCTTACAAAACACACATATTGCCATTGCAGTCATCTTCAACGCTGGAATGAATATTCAGGAAACAACTGTTGGGCTGATGTTTAATAAAAATAGCCTACTAACCTGATATGACACAGAATTAGTTTCAAATGTCATTTGAAGAGAAAAAAACCCCATCCATAATCTTTAAATAAATTATGAAGCATGTCCCGCATACCCAGTAAAATACCTCTCTCTAAATAGTTTTTTAAGCTCTTAGCAGCCATTAAACAATGCTCAGCTGAGAGCAATGATGGCAAAGGAGGAAGCAGCACCTAGAGTATGTGCAAATTTAAGTTTAGGTCATAATATGCCCTGTTCACAGCATTAATCCTGCAAGCTGATTATGCTTACCTGGTGTGTTTAAATGTTATCCCAAGGCACTACCATGGTTCAGGTAGTAGCATAGAGAGGAAAGTTGGTGGATTGATCCCCCAGCTTCTATACTTCATATGTCAAAGGCTTCTTGGGCAAGATACTAAACCCCAAACTGTCACTGTGATAGATTATAAACAAACAAACAAAAAGACTTAACGCAATCTGTGAATGTGTCAATATCTTTTTCATATTTCCTTAAGTTTGAACTCTGCCTCATGGTTAGTTCTATTTAATACTCGTTAGCATAGTAGCAAGTTAAAATACACTGCTCAAAAAAATAAAGGGAACACTCAAATAACACATCCTAGATCTGAATGAATGAAATATTCACATTGAATACTTTGTTCTGTACAAAGTTGAATGTGCTGACAACAAAATCACACAAAAATCATCAATGGAAATCAAATTTATTAACCAATGGAGGCCTGGATTTGGAGTCACACACAAAATTTAAGTGGAAAAACACACTACAGGCTGATCCAACTTTGATGTAATGTCCTTAAAACAAGTCAAAATGAGGCTCAGTATTGTGTGT
>JAMQGT020009238.1:0-13863 GCA_024447675.2 Pterophyllum scalare | reverse complement strand
TTTCACATTTTTATTGGCAGATTTAGTGATACTGAACTTATCATTTTTATAGTATACTTATTAAGCCACAGTAAATCTTAACAAATCCCAGTGTCTGCTCCCATGTTACCTTCAATGAATCCAAGTCTCCTCCATAAATTACTGAAGTACCATTAGAGTCCTTGTCCTTTGACCTTAATTAAAGTCATCACTGATTATCGGAGGTAATGTCACAGATATAATAGTCCACAATGTCATAATTATTTTACAGAGTGGTGACTATCCAAAAATCATCGGCTTAATCTGCTGCTGCCTTTTGTGCACTCTTTTTCCTTAAATTGTTGTGAAGAACTGAATAGAGTATTTCCATCACAGTAAAAGGAAGTTTCTTAAGACAGCTCTCATATTTATGTCACGTGTAACGTGCATGGAGAACATTTCCAATCACAGCAAATGCACCCGTTGCATTGTAGGTTTCATTTATTTCACATTTCACAGTACAAATTAAACAACAGTGTGTTACGGTACCTGAGACTGAAATAAAAAGAGCCACGCTGGGGGTCAAAGACAATAAATCTCTTAAAAGAGTGTTACAGGAACAATGACTGTGAACCTTTACACCTGTGCGAGGTGGTGGTGCAGAGGTTGTCTTCAAATCTTCTCATGCATCCTTGGAAATCCTTTCAGTGCTTTCAAAACAGTGCTGACCTCCCTGCAGCAGAACACGTGTTAAGTACACCCTATGAAATGCTTTTTAAAAAAACAAACTGAAAAACATTGTCAAGGATTTTGCCAAGTTCATAAATCTGATGTTTATTCGGGAGAAATTCACATTTTGTACAGAAATCTGATTTTTTTTTTAAATTATTAGATAAAGGCTCTCATGGTAATAAGGATATAAGTGAATAACTATTGAATTTAAGATAATTTTAAATGAATAAAAGAATTAATAATGTTTTACCTTTTGACCTTTGCTCCTTGCAGGACAGCGGTGGTGGGAAGGTGTCAGCAGCGGTCACAGAGCAGGTGCCTTTTTCACTAGATGATTTAGACAGAACCATAGCTGCCTTTGACACTGTGGAGCAGCTTCTCAGATCCCTCAACCCAAACACATGGAGACAGGACCTGGACAACATCTATACTCAAACACATAGTATATCATAGATCCAGGGCCTATCATCTGGCAGGCAGGCATAATAAAGGTAAGACAAACAAGTTTTACAGCCATCTGAGACTCTTTCTGTATAAAAATCCAAAACATTTAAAGAACACACATGATGTACATGATGCCCTTCACCTCAAACAGAATACATCATTTTCTGTCAGGTTTGCACGTCTGTGCTTTCTGCATCACAGTTGCTTGTATTTGCTTTAAAAGTAATTGGCTAAGCGTAGACTACCTTAGACGGTGAATACAGAACTGAAAGAAAAGACAATACATTGCAGAACAACCAACAATATGAAAAAGAGACAGTATTTACTACATTTGCAAAAATGAAAAAAGATGGTTTTGTAGCAAAAATTGTTACAAATAGATTTGCAAGAATTGCATGTAATTTATACAAAACAAGATCCTATGGACGGGTAAATGCTTTGTTATTTCTAAAAACAGCAGAGTCAGTATTGTGGTTCAGGAGCACCTTTTTAGCAGCAGAATTTGGCATCTAGGCTCGACGCATAGAAATTGTGACACTGCAGTGTACCGCAGAGCAGATGGGTGGATGCTGGGGTGGTGGAGGGGTTGAAACAGCAGGCAATAGTGGCACTGACATGTCAGAAATAGAGATGGGAAGTTTTGCAGCTCAAACGGAGCGTTTGGTATACAACATGAGGAGAGTGACGCAGTGCAGTTCTGTTTGCTGTCCTGAACTATGTCGCAGGGTTTGCGTCATTTGATGCAGTAGGATGAAAGCAGTAATGTTCTCATCCCATTTTATTGTTCTGCAGATGGTGATCCTCAAAAAGTTTGCTGCATGCACAGAATTTCTCCTCATGCCCCTGCAGTCAGTCTTTGGTTGCTTAGAGGGGAGGGGGAGAGCGTGAAGCCTTGTGCTGACCCAGACAGACCCAAACAGCAGGAGGCCCATTCTAACATACTGAGCTATACATAAAATTCAGTGGTACAGCACTGCAGAGGAAGTCTGTGCTTCTGCAGTTTGAAGGAAATTAGTCACGTAAAAAGTTTGATGGAGCAAAGTCGTTACTGTATGTTTAAATACAGCACAGATGGCAAAGACAACATGCTTATGAAAAGGTGCATTAGCCAGCCTCTGTCACTTAAGAAAGAGATGTGTTGTAACAGTTGCGTATCTAGTGGTTGACCATAATACTAATTTTGGCATTTAAAAAAATGTGCTTGCATTTCCAGCACACTGATCAAAGAAATAACAAGAACAAAGACAATTCTGATTAACTGTGATTAAACCTTTTTTTTTTTCCTATAAATACCAAAGATCATTATTGTGGGGAAGGGGGGGGGGTCTCCGTATTATATGCTAAAACATTGCTTTAAGTTGTTGCATTACTGAATTGCCTTTGGAAGGGCTTAGTGAGTCAGTAACAAGTTTAAGGCGAGACAGAACAACACGGTTTTTTTACTGTGAAGTCATTGCCAGCGACCTGCAGTCATTCAAGCAGCACATTTTATCCTTGGGGATACACACTGCAGATGTCTTTGAGTAGATATGAAAATGAATATGCTTATTCCATACACAATAGAAAGGGAGTGTTTGTGTGTGCATGTCTGTAAAAAAAAAAAATGTTCAAGCTTGCAGCATTATGAGTGCTTTTGACCCATCTCTCTCACCTGTGCTTTTGTATCTCTCATTCTACCCGAGGGCTCTCCTGTTCTTTAGTAAATATTTGGACTTGACAGCAAATCTATCTCATTTATTAGTGCATGTGTATGTGTGCTCAGCTGACATGAGGAGGAGGCTCTGTATAAGGGCAGTTTGCAGGGCTACCTAGAGCTGCATAGATGCTGCAGGTCTTCGATACACCAGTATAGCGCTCTCTAATTGGGAATTCAACCTGTGTAGTGGAGCAGAAATCTGCCACAGTCAGCAGCTTGGCTTTGTTTTCATTAAGATACACACACAAAGAGGGCTGACACCCACTTCTGTTCTCATGAAGGACAGCAAGCCAGATAATAATAATAATTGGGTCAGCTCCAGGTCCATGTAGCGACTTGCACACATTCAGATTTTTTTCAGTGAACTTACCGTAATATTAATACAAATAAAAAAACTTCATAGAATTTGGGGTGAACATTGTAGCAGACTGTGTTCTAGAATTTTCCCACACATGCACATAAACTATGCTTCGTTCACGTTGATAACGTGTGAGTGACAGTCATTTTTCGAGTCTTGCTTGCTCATCTGTCTCTGTCTTTTCTCCCTCCCGTTTCCATACCACTGCTTTTCTGAGATTACGCTCATGCTCCTTAAACACACACAGGCTCAGCCCTGCAAGTCACACACATTCACACTTGCAAACTCGGAGCATAAAAACCCATAAACAATGCATGCTTTCACCTTCACCTATGAAAGCATGCACCTTACCACAGTGTAAACACACTTACCTGTTACTGGACGTGCCCATTAGAGGCACCACAGTAACATAAGGCTGAATGTGCTGCTGTACTATTTCTTTTGCATTCGATGCTACATCACATTGCAAAGTGTAAACAAAGTAGTGTTACCTGCAAGAAGGGTGCAGGTGGGAATAAAAACTATAATATGGTAAACAGAGATAAATTTCATGTGACAGACTCCACACTAAATTGTTTGCCAAGTCAGGGTTGGGGGGGGGGCGCTAGAGCCTATCCACCTGTCATAGGGAGAGAGACAGGGTACACCATGGATAGTCCATCACAGGGTTATTACAGACAGGCAGAGAACCTGATAACCTTCTGTCCACACCTAGGGCTAATTTATAATCACCAGCTAACCTGTCAAGCATGTGCTTTGGACTGTAGGGTGAAGCTGACCACCTAGAGGCAGCAAGAACTTACAAGCTGCACACAGAAAGACCCCGGCCAACCAGATAGTTTAAACCAGGGACCTTCTTGCTATGTGCCATGTGCAATCTGCCACTGCTCCACTGTGGCAGATTGCACATGGCTGTTCTTTTTTTTTTTTTTTTTTTTTTTTTAAAGGAAGAATTTGAGTAGCAAGTTATTATTCTTAATTTCCTGACATTTTATTTATATAAAAAGATTTATTCAAATGGGCAGATAGGCTTAAACTGATTTCACACTATCTTCTCCACTCATACAATATTGGCAAACAGTTGTCCTCGTTTAACCTGTTAATACTCGCACAAATGCCGACATAATCCACTTTTCATTTAGTCTGAAGCAGATGTGCAAATATAAATTGTCTCTAAGACTAAATGCAGGGATTTTAGAGGAACAGGCAAACACATACAGCACCTCACATAGAGATCCATGTACATTCAGAACATCTGCCTATAGTAGCTTTTTGTTTGCCGCCTTTCTTTTTGATACACATACTGTAAGTCTTGTCATTTCCATTTTACCAAACAAGGAGGCTTAAAAACAACGATAATCACCATTGTATGTGTAATATATACAGTGTACTACAGTATCTACCTCCATCTCTCTTTCATTCTGCATTGCCAAAGCAAATCTTTCCTCACTTCTCTCTGCTAATGGCAGTCCTGCTGCCTTGCTGCCAATGTTCTTTTTTTCTTTTTTCTTTTTTTTTTACAGCACTACTTGAACTGCTAATGAAGCTCTGCTACCATTGAGGCAAACATACGTTTCCTAGAATTCCACTTTGCCAGTGGGAAACTTTTAATCTGAAGTAGCACAGTTTGCTAAGTAAAAAGGGAGGAGGCTACCCTAAAGGACCACAGTCGCAGTCAGCCCACTGGAATAAGTATCATCATATTCTGGCTGGACTGGTGGAAAAATCTTGTGTCTCCTTATTGTTGTTCATTGTTCAATGTGATATTGAAATGTTCACTGCAATGTAACCATTGTCTATTGATTATCAACAGCATTAGGTCTCAGTTGACCTCCACTGTCCTTCCCTTTTAGTTTTACATGCACAAAACTAGGATTTTTTTTAATCATAATACAATTGTCATATGATGTTGACGTACATGCATTTATGAGGCATAGTTTTTATTGTGTGACTGATGTTCATTGTTATGTTGTTGAAGTAAAGCTGGACTCAGTGCAAGTCAACATAAGATGCACTGGTGCAGTTTACTTCAGATATTGATCTTGCCAAATCCTTCATACTTGTATATACTTGTAATGCCATGAAACATCTAGTAGTCACCTTTAGAATATTAAAATTTACTACACATTAATGTAATATAATCCTATTTGTCTCAAGTACACTATATGGACGAAGGTATTGGGCCACGCCTCTTAATCGTTGAACTCAGGTGTTTTCAGTCCTGTTACAACAAGTTTATAAAGTCAAGCACGTAGCCACTGAATTCAAGCATGGTGCTGTAACAGGACACCACTACTGCAACAAGTTAGTTTGTGAATTTTCTTCCCTCCTAGATATTCAACTGCAAGTGGTATTTTTAGAAAGTGGATGTGTTTAGGAACCACAGTGACTCAGACACGATGTGGCAGACCACGTAAAGTTATAGTGCAGGCTCACTGGCCGTTGAGGTACATATTGCCTAAAAGTCACTAACTCTCTGCTGACTCAATAACTGCAGAGTTACAAACCTCGTCTGGCTTTAATTTCGGCATAAAAACTGTTCACTGGGAGCTTCGTGTATGGGTTTCCATGGCTGAGCAGCTCCTGTAGGTGCAATGTGTAGGTGGCCCAGTACTGTTGTCCATAGACTGTAGATACAATATAAATTCAGTGAGCTCTTTAGAATGACCCCTTCTTTTGCAGATGTTTGTAAAAGCAGACTGCATGGCTAGGTGCGTAATTGCTTAACTGCTTTTACAGCAATGGGACTGAAGACACCTGAATTCAAAGATAAAGAAGTGTGGCAAAATACTTTTGTCCATATAGTTTAGTTGCAATAATTATAAAAATAAATAATCTCACTTCACCTGCTTTGCAGTTTCTGTTTTAGGATTACTAGGCGTCTAATTCACTTGAGAACTTTGATAAAGACAGAGTAGATTCATAAACTCATTACATTAGATCCTGAATGAAAAACAGATCTGCATGATGAGTAAAAGAAAATGAACTGGTGAAAAGTACACTGAGCAGAAGCCAATACATAGGCAGGCACCAGCACACTGAATAGCTACAGACTGGCAATTGAGTGCTCAAGCCACGACTACAGCTGATTCGTTTAGGGATTTCTCCTTGTACTTTCTTTTGGACAGAGGACAGTTACTTTCCACCATAAAGGTGAACGCATCAGCAATTTCTTCTTGTCATGTTGCTTTTGCCAAGTGCCAACACAGTCACGCTCCCCTAAAGTAGTTTCTGCAGGCAGTGAAGCATCGGACTGTAGTCCAATAAGTGCTGAAGCCATGAGTACTCAAGTATGACTGCAGCAAACCTTAGGAGACCACTGGAGAAATATTTAGAACCTTTTACAGCTACTTATATCAATGCCATAAGTAAATAAAATAAATAAATAAAACTTTAGTGTGCTTATCCACTTTATCTATGCTGTGCATGTTGTAAAGAATCACTACCACCTTTGGAATGGTGAGTGCCTTGATTATTATTCTGTTGATGACCGCAATCAGTGAGCAGTCAGTCCACCACTGATTGTTGCTCTTCTTCTGCTGTCTTTCCTATTTTTCCTCTTATCTTTTGCCTTCAAAAAGCCTGTGGTCTCTCTGAATTGTCCTCAGATTGAAGTAAAGTAGTTACACACACAAAAAAAACAGCCTGAGTACTGGTCTCCTTTCTGTCATTTGTCTGTAGATAACTGAAATAACTGTTGTGGTTCTCTGCTTAAGCACCTTACAAATCTATCTTTGCACCACAGTCGTTTATTGGCATAAGAACAAAAAATTGACATTTTTCAGGTTGACCCAGCAGACTTATGCCAGACAGCATTTGCTAATGTCAATACCGAACGTATAAAGCCACAGACAGATTCCTGTCAAACTCCTAGATCTGAATTTTTTTTTTTTATAGCAAGTGCTTTAATTCTTTATTTTCTGTCAGCCCGTCAAATAATCCTCTTAATTCTCCTCAAATTAGTTTTGAGCCATCGCAATATGTCCTGCATGTGCTAACGAGAGGATTTTTCTCCAAAGTGATGACGCAAAGACTGTGCTCAATAGATTCAATCTGCAATCAATGAATGCCCCCTTGCTTTCTTTGCTGTCCTCTTTCTTCATCTTTGGTTCTCTTTCGGTCGTCTCTCCATCTCTACAGTCACTTGTCATTGCAATTGTCCCCATAACTAATAGTGCCTCCACCTCTCAACCATTTTCACTCAGTCGATATTAAGCATATTTTCAGTGTAAATCACTCCCATCCTTCCACTCCATTCTTCCTTCTCCATCTGCACTATGCCACAAATTTGTCTTTACAATCATATAAAGTGATAACTGAACAAATATGTCTCTTGCAAGATATATCTTTATATCTTAAAAGATATAAAAGAAAATCTGTGTTGTAACACCATGTAAAAAGAATTATGTGCCTGATTGTTTTCATACCATAAGACACAGTAGTAATTGCTTCAAAGTTAATAAATAAAGAGAAGGTAAGTTGCCATGACAGTAAATAGTAATGTGAAGCCCAAATCTCAAGGGAGAGACAAAGCTCTGTCCAAAATACAGCAAAGTTGGATCATCTATTAACTTTATACTTTTCTGTATTGCTGTCCAGTTGATCTGAACCGCCTTCACGACGATGTCAAGCGGTACAGCTGTACTCCTCGCAACTACTCCGTGAACTTGCGAGAAGAGCTGAGGATCACCAACGCCGTTTTTTCCCTCGATGTCTGTTGGTGAAACGCTGCGGGGGCAACTGTGGCTGTGGGACCGCTAACTGGAATAATGGTTGTACCTGTCAGGCCTCCAAAACAACGCTCAAACTGCATGAGGTAGGTTTACCACCATGAAGCCACTCACACAGAGTGCAGATAATTACAGACTTACAGACCACACAGCATCACAAAGAAAGAGAAGACACGCACACTGTACAGGCACCCACACAGGCACACTAAGATATTTGTGTCTTACAGTAAACCAGTAGAATTGTTTTTTTAAGTGGGAAAAAGATCCAGAACATTAGAGGGAGTGGAGGGGAATTTGCTAAATATTGCCTCTGCTATCTGGTGAGCAATGGCTTTCAAACATAATCTTTTCCATAATGGTTCGTGTTATCTGCACTGGACCTGTAAGGACATGTGTATAACTTTGCATATGTTACAAATGAAGAAAATTGTTATAAAGTGATATTACACTTTTATTATAACCAAATGTAATATATTCACTGGAAAGATTTTTTTTTTTTGGCTGGCCTGGGAAAGACTTGGTGTCCCTCCCAGTTGAGCTGGTAGAGGTGACCGGGATGAGGGAATTTTGGGCTTCTCTGCTTAGACTGCTGCCCCTGTGACCTGAACCCGGATAAGCAGTGGAAAATGGATGTATGCATGGATGGATGGGTAATATATCAGCATTATAACTAATATAAAATGAATAATAATAAATCATATCAAATTAGAGGCCTATAGTAGACTAATAGGATACATTAGCTTGATTACAGTTTTAACATGTACACAAAATCACAGTTGTATAGGATTACCCAGATACAGAGCATCATTTAGGCCTGGTGGGAAATACTTGGAAATAAAGGAACTAAATTGGAAATAAATAGTGAAAAGTACACTATCAACTTGACTTTTTTTTTTTAACCAGCACTCCAAAATCCAAACTTTTTACTTTACTCTGTGGAAACAAAAACAACAAAATCCTGCATTGTAAGGATTATGATGCTGCTAAGTAGTATATACTCCACTAGTAGCTTGGCTTTTTTTTTTTTTTTATAAAAGCCCTAATACATAATAAAAACACTGTTTTACCTTATTTTTTATTTACTGACACCTTAAGTAGGTCATACAATTCATTAATTCAGATGTTTAAAATGGTGCAGAAACTCTGGTTACAGAAGTATTACAGAAACTGTAAGTTCATTCAAGCACAAGCGCGACATTTAAAATTTCCACAACCTGCTCGGTAAGATGCTGCATGAGTCAGAGAGTGAATGAATGAAAGAGTGACTGGGGGAAGCGATTTAGATGCAGAGTGAGGGACAAGCAGGGAGAAATTGGGCGAGTAGTAGCAAGGGCTGCATCAACAATGAAACAGCAATGCACCATCAGTCTCACACTTTCTCTGCGCTTCTCTTCTCAGTGCTTTGTGTGCCGGCTCTGTCTTTCTCTTTCCAATCTCTCCATATCTCGATGCATTGTTAGCATTCTATCTCTCTGGGTTTCCATCATCCTTTCATTCTACCCAATTCCCATTTTCAATTTATCCCTTTGCAATCCACCATTCTTATTCTGTAAGCCTGCCATTCATTCTTTTCTGTCACTTCCCTCCATCTCTTTGTGTCTTTGTTCTTGCAGAGCATCATTATTGAAACATAGTACACAGGGCTCTGTCTCACTGTCTCTCTTTCTCGCCTTGTTAAAAATCATACAATGACAATTTAGACAAAAATGGGATTTGAGTTGTAATGTTGCCATGTATGTTTAAAAAACAACCAAAAAGCAAAAGAAGACGAGTGCACTGTGTCTATGTGTTTTGGACTATAGAACTGCCACAATTTGGGTTCTCATGAGTGCATTTTGTGTGAGTGTGTGTGTGTGTAAAAGAGGGCGAGATACAGAGACTGAGACTTGCATTGTTCACTCTTCTCCTTGCCGGCAATCATGGACCTGTAACTGCCTCCTTCAGTGACTTAAATTCTGTAGAAACACATTATTACTCACACTACTGTTTCACTGCTGGGAAGTCCTGACATTAATCATTGGCCGCCTCTCTTTCATTGAGCTTTGGAAAACAAATTTGCTGCATCATTTGTGGAACAGTTTGTACTTTCGCTCTTTTTACATTAGAGGAAATGCAACAGACTCAGTTATAGTGAGATACTACAGGATCTTGCCAGGAAAAAATTCACAGGCTGGCAGCATCGGGCGACCGGGGGTGGGGGTTAGAACCACGGCTGTACCTCAGCATATCACCAGGCGATCAACCGCTGGCTAGGACCCTGTACTAACAGAATCCAACTATGATGTCAGTTCAATCATTCTTACTTGTTACCTGATAATGGGAATAAGTTCCTGCTCCAGATTACCCTGAACAAAAATAAGAAGAAAAGAGCAAGTACTAAATTAACACAAAGATTCAACTGTAACTTTTTATGATCAACAGAGAGAATAGAAACTCCTGAGAAGCCATGAGAGGATGATACATACCACACCATCATCCCTGACTTTATCTACATTTTTGACCTACCCCACTTGTTTCAGTGCCTAGTTTTGTGACATATTCAACTCCTTTTGGGTCACAGTTGCTTTTTATCTGGTGAACTCCTGCAGTGTTTTTGTTATGTGTAGTGATTTTCCTCTTGATATTTTCTCTTGCACATTCACACAGGATTCCACAAATACAATTACCTGACAGCACAAAACAATACCTGCCAACGAGACACAAAACAGTTTGTGCCCATTTTCAAGTCTTCATCCTCACCAGGATTTTTTTGTTTCTCTGTACCTCTTCTAGGTGCTGAAGTACGCTCCAGAGCCCATTCGGTATCAACGCCAACAGAGTTCAAAGGTCCGCTGGGTCATTGATGAAATTTTCCTCTCACATCATGAACAGTGTGAGTGTGCGTGTCCCTCCCAGCCCCCACGCTGAGCTGCACACACTGGCATGTACATCTGGAACTGTTAGATGAGTTTTCCTTTTTATCTATTTCGCAACGGACTTCATATAGTAACAGTACTGCTGAAAAAAGAAGGTAACAACTGACTTGTAAACTGCAGCTTGCGTCATGCACGATGGCATTTGTTTTTGCAAGTAACAACTTACCTTTCCTCTGTCTATGGGCCAGACTTTTAAATGCAGCTCCCACCCAAATGTTTGCAATTTAGCATTCCTGCAACCTGGTATTTATGTCTTCACTGTTCATGATACATTTAGATGTTACATGTATGATGTAAGCGTCAACTCCTCCAAAGAAATTCCCATTAAAATGAATCAAATTTCTTTCCTCCAAACATTTAAAACCACCAATTCTGCACACTTACATTTACATTTTGATTAAAAGATTTTAAGGGATGCCAGCCTGATTGAACTGAAGCTGAATTTTTCTCCAAGCCCTTAGAAACAGCCTTATACTTCTATTTCACATGTAGTTGCATTTTTTGTGTGTTAAAATAAGACTGTTTCTAGAAACTTCAGGCAACTCTTGTGCCAGGAGCATGCTGAGATGAGTGAGTGTGAAACAGAAGGCGAGAGAAAGAGGGAGGGAGATGGGTTGAAGGAAGTTTACACCAAAATAACACTTTATCTTGATATGAACTACAACCTCCAGGCTAACTACAACGCTCCAGAACTGATTTTCACATTAACACACTCATATGCACACACATCCACTCCAGGCTTCCTAAAGTCAAAGCCAAAAACTGTCGTTATTTATACAGAATCCTAAGGGTTCTTTTGCTTTGTCTGGATATCACGCTAACGCTCGTTATCTGTCCGTCCATCCACACACCTCATGCTTCTTTTCTTTTCTTTCCCTCTCACTGCTTCTGCCTCTGACACATCAAAGAAAATGTCAGATCCGGCCCCTGCACTGTGCCCAGTTTTCCAAGCATTCCTGGCATTCCAACTGCTAAGCAGAATTCTAACACGGATAAAACCACAACACTTAGATCCTGAATGCACAACAGAGGAACGAGAGAGGGAAACTCAGGAAACGAGGCAAACAGGAAGTTTATAGGAGAGGCGGCTGATGGAAAACGGGAACCAAGCCTTCTATTTGTAGATCGCTACTTCAGAATGAGAGGAGACGCTTTCAAGATAGAGCTCACAAGACAAAATTATTTCCTTATGTAAATGCTCATGTGTATCACAATCTGACCCACTGCTCCATAAGTTTGCAGAGATCTGTTGGAATTACCATGAGCAATGTTCTTGATCTCTGCACACAAGCAGTACTTGAGTGTGTGTACTCATGTCACTCTCCCTGTAGCAGCTCAGGAAGAGGTCCTTTTGTTTAAAGGGTGGAGGGTTACCAACAGTCTGGAAGAGCTGGCAGCAGATACAAGCATGTGAATGTTCAGTATGTGACCGTGTGTGTGGATGTTGTGTGTGTATGTGTGGTAGCTGTCAAAGTTTACTGGAGAATCAAAGCAACAAAGCAAGAGATCAAATTAAATACTCACCATTGTATTATTTTTAGTAGGTATCACAACTTTCTGAAATGCTCTACTGTAAAGTGTACAGTTTTATGAACAACTGACTAAGTTATAGCTATAAAAGCATATATTTATATATGTATGTGTATATATATGTATGTGTGTGTGTATATATATATATATATATATATATATATATATACACACACACACACACACACAACTGAAGAAGATTCTTTAAAACCAACAATAGTGACATTTTTTTGAGTGTAAAAAGTTATAGACATCAGCTGCAGCAATTTCTTGACCATTTATATTATAGAGGACTAGTTAATTATATACAAATTTATGTATTGTTAAAGTACGTGAGTGGAACCTGTGGTTCAGTGCCTGCGTGTGTGTGTGTGTGTGTGTGTGCGCGCATCCTGTGTCTGCCAGTTTGCTGCTGTTATCAGCACATTCCACTGTTGCACACTCCAGTGACATGCACTTTTTTCATGTAGCTGTTTTGTTTTCTCCTCCAGTTCTTTACTATGGGATCACATGGTGAGACACATGTGCAGCTTTAACTAGTTTATTAACCAAAACTAAGAGGATCAAAAACAGAGGACTTTTGGGAGCATTTCAAGTTGTCGTACCTTTTAAAGAGACTTGTGTCAGAGTTTGAGTTTCCCTTTTGAGAATTTCAGTGAGTGTGCTAAGTACTTTTAACTCAGAGAATAGCTGTTGGTGTTGGTTTTAACAAACAAAAGTCAACCTCCATTGCTGCATTCAAAAAATATTAAAGACAAAACTGTATGCTTTACCTAAATAATTTATTGTGTCCTTTTCTGTTGTTTTATTAAAAAAAAATCAGCCTGTTGGTTTTGATAAATAAAATATTTCAAGCATTACTGGCTCGAATGCTTTGTGGGGGGTTTTTTTCCTGCCAAAAAATGTTTTTATCAGGTCTTCGTCCAGGTTTTATATGATATGGAACAATGACTTATTTGATCACCTGTGCAAGTCAGTTTTTTAGTGGATACCTCACACCTGATTTTGAAATGTTTGATGTAGAGAAACACTTAGAACTGCAAAGACTGAACATATGCACACAAAGAAGCTATCAGATACATTCTTGCACACAAGGCACAGTTCACACAGGTCACCACTGAAACCACAAATGCAATTTTTAAGACCAATGTATCACTAGTAGGTTCAGGACGGGCCAAATAATCAATCCAATCAAATTTTTATCAGTTTTCCACAATCGCTTTTCAGAACCACCGCCACTTTGCTCTGATGCTGCGATTCAGCTGCAGTCCAGCTACTTGGGAAATTCACTTTGAATAAAGTGATGCATATTTTTGTTATAATAACGCATTTTGTAATTGCATCAGTTTCATGAGCACTTCATGACAGGTTGGCGCAAATTATTTTGTAATGCTGTCAGTTTGGTTGTTTTCCAACCTAGTGTGACGTTTAAGCATATACACTGCTCAAAAAAATAAAGGGAACACTTAAACAACACAATGTAACAACAAATAAATCAAA
>JAMQGT020009235.1:0-16142 GCA_024447675.2 Pterophyllum scalare | reverse complement strand
CCACAGAGTCAGGCACTTCTGATTTGAGGCTTTCCTTTTCAGAGGAGCCACAGTATCCAAAGTCGTACGCAATGAGGATGTAAAACTATTGATCAGATAATCTACCTCACTGGGAGCAGAGTTTAGGTAGCTGCTCTGCACTGTGTTGGCACATGGCACTGAAGAGCATAATAATGAAGGAATTAGATCCTCAGTGAATCCTCCGCAGATTCACTGAAGAAGAACAAGAAGCAGTGAAAATCATTCAGAAGGTGTTTGGCCCAAAGTAGGCAGATTATACTCTGGTCCTGTTCACTCATGGAGATGATGTGGAGGCAGACGGAGACACCATAGAAAAAATCATCAGAGAAAATCCAGCTCTCTGCAGCTTAATCAGTCGGTGTGGTGGGCGATATCATGTTTTTAACAACAGAGCTGATCTGCAGAAAATTCAGACTTGTTTGATCAAAATGAGCCATTAAAGACATCTGCTTAATATTTCCTCTGGACTTTAAATGTTCTCTCTTAATAATAAATAAAGTGTGTGTGTTTTACTTTTATTGACATCCTTCACTGAACCTTCACATCTGGGAGATGGATTTGTTGGTGGACAAGCAGGAAGTGCTGAACAGCGATTTTCCTGTTCATGGACCTCACAGATGATGTCACAGTGATTGTGATCTAATAATAAAAGCAGTTAAGCTCATATGGTTTAGAAATAAGAGAAAAGCAAATGTTTGTCTAGCTCTTTAACTTTTAGGTAGAAATTTGCATGATTTACTAAGTTACCATATTATTATTAGCCTGCAGCAAAAATATGAAGTTCCCAGAAGAAAACTATCCATAAATCCATAACTGAACTTTGAGTTATTTTGAAGTGTCTGAAAGATTTGTCACTTAAATTCTGAAGAACTTAAAAAAAAAAAAAAACTTTGATGTCATCATCAAACTCTCAGATTGAGCATTTACAGGGAAGCACCACAATAAGTCTGATCCACACATGCTGCAGAACATCTGAACCCAAAGGATCTGCCATTAACCTCTCAGAGTGACACCACCACAGTGTAGTTATCACAGACTGTGGTGGACAGGGGAGTAGGCTGCATTGTGGTATAAAATTATTCAATAAAGCTTTTATAAAATCTCATAGAAATAATTAATGGGGCTAGTAAATGTTTGTAATAAAGCAGCCTCTGTGCTTCTAGGTTTGTTACAGAAATATTAGCGTAAGCAGAAATTGTCTCTAATGTAAATCCTAAAACCCTACAAGGCCCTGATCCAGGAGGAGGAGCCTGTGATGATTGACAGCTGTGACATACTCAGCTGAATAAGGACGTGATGTGTTTAATGGGAGGAGACTGAAAGCAGTTAATAACTCAGCGCTCAGGTGGAAATGAAACCACTCAGCAGCAGAAATCAGTAGAGACACTTCACAGACCAACTGCCTGAAAAAGATGGCCAGCACACATGCAGGTGAGTGCATTTATGGACATTTATCATTTAGTCTAATCTGTCAGTGCAAGTACTGTTAGAGAGTCTACCTGAATAAACAAAAATAAAACAGTAACACATAGATATTAATCCTGAACAGTACTAATCTAAAGATTACTAGAAATTATGAATCCAGGAACCAGATTTGTAGCATCGCTCTGAGGCAGGATGATTCTATCAGAAGAAACCTACAGATATTCAATGACATATCTACACTCAGTGTGATCGTGTTTGTGCAATTTTCCAACAGATGCAGAGCTCAGAATTGTGCTTGTTGGGAAAACTGGAGCTGGGAAGAGTGCAGTGGGAAACACCATCTTAGGAAAACATGGCAAGGAGAAAGTTTTTAAATCTACATCATCTGCCACATCAGTAACATCACAGTGTCAGAAGGAAAAGAGTCAGTTCGAAGGTCAAACCCTGGCTGTAGTTGATACTCCAGGTCTGTTTGACACCACCATGACTGAGGAGAAGGTCAAGAAAGAGATCACTAAGTGCATTTCATTAGTTGCTCCTGGTCCTCATGTGTTCCTGGTTGTGATCCAGACTGGCAGATTCACCAAAGAAGAAAAAGAAACAGTGAAAATCCTTCAGGACATGTTTGGAGAAGAAGCATCATGTTACACTATGGCCTTGTTCACCCGTGGGGACGATCTGGAGGCAGATGGTAAAACTATAGAGGAAATGATCCAAGGAAATTCTGATCTCATTGACTTCACCAGTCAGTGTGGTCAGAGATACCATGTTTTTAACAACAGAGAAAAGGATCCCTCTCAGGTCAGAGAGGTGCTGACGAAGATCAACACCATGGTTCAGAGCAATGGAGGAAGATACTACACCAATGAAATGTTCGAACAGGCTGAGAGAGCCATCAAAGAGGAGCTAGGAAAACTTCTGACAAAAGATCCAAAGATGAATCCTGAAGAAGCGAGAAAAAAGGCAGAGGAAGATAATGCATTTATTCGAGCCGTATTCATACTGATCACTGCTGGAGCAAGTTTTGGAGCTGTGGCAGGTCCAGCAGGAGCTTTATTGGGAGGTGTATCGGGAGCTGCATTGGGTCTCACAGCACGAGTTATAGCTGGGGGAAAGAAGGCCTGTGTTATACAGTAACAGTGTTAACTGCAGCTGAATTACAATAAAGTCACATTAACATGAAGATACAGGAAAATCCGTTTCACTAGTTTCTGTATGATCATACATACTTTTTTTTAATTTTTACAAATTTCTATGATCCTCACTAACAAGCTGCATGTTCATTTTAGAGTCCTAATTTCTTGATGTGATTAGTGGGACATTACTGCTCCTGTTATCAACACTGTGAAATGTGTTTTCAATATGGTTCGGTACGAAGAGCACCCCCCAGTACCGAGGGGCTCCGTCAGAATGTTTTTTATGCTTTAATCCCTGATTAGCTACTAAAAATAGACCTGCAGTAGCATAATTTGGAGGATGCTTGTGAATAAAAGCATTACAGCATTAAGCTCATGCAGCCCCCAGTTTTTCAACAGAAACAAACAGCAGCTGTTTTATGTGCAGTCAGTCTGCGCAGGCGCAGCAAGCACAAAGAGGCCGTGAGTTCAGGTGGAGGGAAAGGAGCTCTTGTTCCTGTAACCACCTTAAAACCTTTACTGGGAAACAGGTGGAGGTCCTCCATCCACCCCCTGATCAGCAGCATGAGAGCAAACAGAGAACTTTGTAGCTGCTCCATCCACCCTGTTTGTTTCACACAGAGAAACATCTGCAGTACGGAAGTTAAAATATGCTGATGAATTGTTAAAATGAAAAATTATTTCTTATACAATTACTTGATTAATTGATGGAGTAATCGATAGAATACTTGATTACTAAAATAATGTATGGTTGCAGCTCTACTTGTATTCAGAAAGCCATAGTCAGACATTAGTTTTCAGCACCAGTGGAGCTATGAAAGGCCTCCAAGAATAAAAAACTACAGTTCCCAGCAAGATGATGTCACTTCCTGTTGTTGCATTAAAAACATGATAGTTTATGCTTACAACAGGGGGGCTGATATTCTAAAAATACGAAATGCTTTTAGCAGCTGATCATTAAAACATCTGGATTATGTTTTATGTAAGATGTGAGCTGACTGTTAAAGTGTCGCTCCTGTCACAGCACAGAGCACGCACACTTTGCTCCTCCCCTCCCCAGAGGGTTCTGACGTTATACCGTCATGTGACATGTAACGTATTTTACTTGGGAACAAAAAATAATTTGCTGTAAAACATTTAAAGCAAATTCCTTCTGTGGTACAGCTTGATAACTTTAGAAAAAATCTAGAAAATTAGTGAATGAAGGGAAATTTTTTATTACATCTTTGTATTATTCATTCTGAACACGCTACCTGGGAAAGAAAAGTTTGCATTTGTATTTTGTACACTTCATTGATGAAAGAAAAAATCCCCAGACATCAATGTATGGGGAAAATTATTCCGCTGTCCATATGCTGTCATCTGGACAGGTGCCATAAGAGAAAAGACCTGATTTAAGCTAATGTTGGGATCTGTAATTTGTTCCAGTTCACATACAGCAAATGAAGTTTCACTGCATGGACCAGGATTTACACATTTATTCTCTCTAAGAGAGGCTCAGGGTACAGTTAATGGAAAAGAAATGCTCAGTGCATCATGGGTAGTCCCTCTGCCTGAGGTTATTGCAGCATAACCAAAGGATGGTTCAGGGTCACCTGGTCCAGCTGTAAATAAAACATCAAAGTGAGAGTGCCAATGATGAGTACTAAAACTATACATATATAGAAACAAAATTGATTTAAAAAAAAAACGTATGTACAAAAGAGTAGAGCAATCCACGTTGATAAATAATATGTAATAAATATACTATAAATCAGAGTATGTACAAAAAGAATCCGGAGACAGCAGCGAGAGGATATAACACAAAATTTTGTGTGTACGGTTTTATGTCCTGACAGGTGTGTTCACCTGTCACAGAAAGAAGAGTTATTTATACAGTTTTATGGAGAACGGTAGGAATGATTTCCTGAAGCGTTCTTTATGGTTGAATCAGTCTGAGGGAGGAGGAGCACTGCTGCCTCAGCAGTGTGGAGTGGAGGGGGTGAGATGGTTGTCCATGATGGAGAGCAGTTTGTTCAGTGACCTCCTGACCCTCACTGACTCAAACATCTCCAAACTCTGCTCTATGATGGTTCCAGCCTTGCGAATCAGTTTGTTGATCCTGCTGGCATCTCTGGCACTGATGCTGCCCCCCCAGCAGACAACAGCAAAGTAGATGGTACTTGCTATCACAGAAGGTAGAAGATCTCCAACATCTGCTGCACACATTGAAGGATCTGAGCTTCCTTAGAAAGTAGAGTCTGCTCATCTCCTTCCTATACACAGCATCACTGTTGGTCCTCCAGTCCATCCAGGTGAACATCCAGGTACCTGTAGCTGTCCACATTCCCTCTCCAGCTTACGGGTTATCTGCTTTAAGCTGCACGTTTGTGAATTATACCACGGAGTCAGGCACTTCTGATTTGAGGCTTTCCTTTTCAGAGGAGCCACAGTATCCAAAGTCGTACGCAGTGAGGATGTAAAACTATCGATTAGATAATCTACCTCACTGGGAGCAGAGTTTAGGTAGCTGCTCTGCACTGTGTTGGCACATGGCACTGAAGAGCATAATAATGAAGGAATTAGATCCTTAAACTTAGTTACAGCACTTTCAGAAAGACTTCTACTGTAATAAAACTTATTCCCCACTGCTGTGTAATCCATTAAAGTAAATGTAAATGTTACTAAGAAATGATCAGACAGGAGGGGGCTTTCAGGGAATACTGTTAGGTCTTCAGTTTCTATGCCATATGTCAGGACAAGATCCAGAGTATGATTAAAGTGGTGGGTGGGCTCCTTTACACTTTGACAGAAGCCAATTGAATCTAATAATAGATTAAATGCAGTGTTGAGGCTGTCATTTTCAGCATCTACATGGATGTTAAAATCACCCACTATAATGATTTTATCTGAACTGAGCACTAAATCAGATAAAAAGTCTGAGAAATCAGACAGAAACTCTGAGTAAGGACCAGGTGGACGATAGATAATAACAAATAAAACAGGTTTTTGAATTTCCCAATTAGAGTGGACAAGACCAAGAGTCAGGCTTTCAAAAGAATTAAAACTCTGTCTGTTTGATTAATTACTAAGCTGGAATTGAAGATTGCAGCTACTCCTCCTCCTCGACCTGATCTTCGAGCATTCTGACAGTTAGTGTGACTCGGGGGTGTTGATTCATTTAAACTAATATATTCATCCTGCTGTAACCAGGTTTCTGTAAGGCACAATAAATCAATATGTTGATCAATTATTAAATCATTTACTAACAGGGACTTGGAAGAGAGAGACCTAATGTTTAATAATCCACATTTAATTGTTTTATTCTTTGGCACAGTTGATGAAGCTATATTATTTATTGCTTTTGAATTTTGCTGATTTTAGGTTTGTTTTTTGGTGGTCTGGCACCGTCTCTATGGGGATGGGGTTTAGGGGGGATGGCAGGAGGAGAGAAGCTGCAGAGGGTTAAGTCACCTTGAGGCGACTGTTTGTTGTGATTTGGCGCTACATAAATAAAATTGAATTGAATTGAATTAAAGTGACGGTTCATTTCACTTCTCAGCCCTTTAAGTTAATTTTTTGACATTTCACTTAACCCTCTTACTTAGAGGGGAAGGTGAAATATCAAAACTGACTTAAAGGGCCAAATTGTAAGTTATTATATTATATTATATTATATTATATTATATTATATTATATTATATTATATTATATTATATTATATTATATTATATTATATTATAATTCATGGACTGGAAGTAGGGGACATGGCCGGATGTGGCCCGGGGGCCGGGAGTTTGACACCCATGATTTAGAGGCTGTTAATTCTGCAAAAGGAGGATCTACTAAATATTGATGTCATTTTTCTGTTGGGGTGCCCAAAATTATGCAAATTGCTAATTTTGTTTAAATAATTATTGCACACTTTATGTAAATCCTATAAACTTAATTTCATTTCTCAAATAACACTGCGTTCGTCTGATATATGATATATTTAACTGAAATTGCTAATTTGAAAAACTAATGATTTATACAGGAAAATTTGGTGCATCCACCCCCAGCAGACCACTGCATAGAAAAGGGCAGATGCTACCACTGAGTCTGAAAAAGTCTTTAACTTTTAACTGCAGACACCGAAGGACCTCAGTCTCCTCAGCAGGTGGAGTCCACTCTGGCCTTCTTATACAGGACGTCTGTGTTTGTAGTCCAGTCCAGCTTGTTGTTGAGGTGAACACCCAGGTACTTGTAAGAGACAAATGTCTCCATGTCCTTACCCTGTCTTGTTTTGCTGGTGTATATTTAGAGAGTGCTGGAGACTGCCACATCAGACACACAGTCATCCCACCTCACATACTGAGGTCTGTTGGTGAGGTAGTCGATGGTCCATGCCATCAGCTGCCTGTCCACTGCAGCTCCCTCCAGCTTCCCTCTCAGCAGTGCAGGCTGGATGGTGTTGAAAGCACTGGAGAAGTCAAAGAACATGACCCTCACAGTGTTCCCCGCCTGCTCTAGGTGAGAGAGGGATCTGTCCAGCAGGTAGATGACGGCGTCGTCCTCTCCAATGCTGGGCTGGTAGGCCAACTGCAGGGGGTCCAGCGCTGAGCTCACCAGTGGGCGAAGGTGGTGCAGGATGAGCCTCTCTTTGGTCTTCATCAGATGAGAAGTCAGGGCCACAGGTCTGTAGTGGTTGGGCTCCTTTGGAACAATCTTTGGCACTGGGAACCATGCAGTAGGTCTTCCACAGTTCAGGAACCCTCTCCAGATTAAAGCTCAGGTTAAAGATAAGCAGGACCACCTGACAGAGCTGGTCTGCACAGTGCCTGAGCAGTCTGGAGCTGCCTTCCTGATCTTTGTCTTCCTGAGCTGACATCTCATTGGCTCAGCTGTGAGGTCACTGTTGTCAACTCTTCAGTAAGGAAAGTAGCTATTGGCTGTCCTCAATGTTGCTAAAGTTGCTATATGATGTCATCACCTAATTTGAATAATTTGTTATTTGCATGTATTTGCAATCAAGGCTGTAGGAGAGAGAAAAAACATCTTTGGAGAGACAAAAAGTGACGTAAAAAAAAAACCTAAATATGTTTAGGACTACTAGGGCTGGGAATATGGACCAAAATAACATCTCAATCATTTTTACCTGAATGGCGATATACAAAATATGTCTTGATACTTTTTCTTCTCAAGGAGTCAACGCTACATGTCCCACAGACACATTTATCAACATTCAGCTGTAGATGTACTTAGTACTCCAAATAAACCACTGCTATATTTAAATAATAATGCTCCTCAAATAAATTAATGCTTTTTTCCTCCATAAAAGACTCACAGCTGTGCTATTAGAATTTAAGCAGAAAAGATCCAGAGCAACAACAGCAAAAGGCTGACTGATTCTTCACAAAGCAGGTCTGCAGTGAGGTAGACTTCACCGAAGTGCTTCCTCCTGTGTAAGATAACAAACGTGTGAACAGACTGAGTGAACAAACGTCCATCCTTCAGTCAGCAGGATTTCAGCCGGCTCACTAAATCCACAGACATATGCGCTGATGTATCACAGCAACGGGCCCACCCCCTCAATGCGGCGTCGTATCCACCAGCTGCATCGCGAGGACACGAACGGACCCACTTCCGCTATTATGGTCACTTTACTTACGGTACAAACCAACAGCCATGGACCCTTGGGGGTCTGGGCGACTCCAAAGTGTACAAATGGATGCAGCACGAAGGCTGTATGTACACAAAACACGGCGATAGCGGAGGATTTCAGGTTAACAAAAACTCCCCAAAGGTCACTGACATCACCGGAAAAACTCACTTAATTTGTTGCTAGTTGCTCTTTGGAAAAAAAAAGTCACGGGGGGGGGGGGGGTCTGAAAAGCCCCTAAAGCTAGTGGCAAAGTCACTAAGTTGCTACCTTTCCACTGCTGAGGTGCCGGTGCTGGTGCTGGTGCTGGTTTCAGTGAACCGCTGAAAAGCTTGAGAGCAGCAGACTGGGCCGAAGGTTCACCTTCCAACAAGACAACAACCCTCAGCACACAGCTAAAATAACAAAGGAGTGGCTACACAACAACTCTGTGACCATTGCTGACGGGCCCAGCCAGAGCCCTGACCTAAACCCAACTGAGCATCTCTGCAGAGACCTGAAAAAAGCTGTCCACCAACTTTTTGGATTTTATAAATAACTGCAGTGAAACAAAGAGTGAAAAATGTAAAAGGGTCTGAATACTTTCCATGCCCACTGTACACAAAACAGTGTGATAGGAGTCAATTATTAAATTTAATTAGGCACTTCACACAGATTACACATCGATCACCAGACAGCGAACCATGGCTGCTCAGCCAGGTCTGCATTGTTGTTAAGAGCCAGCAGAGGCCCATTTGTGAAAACTGATCTTATAATATTGTGATTTTCAATTTTTGGCAGCAAGTTTTAGACAGGGTTTAACAATGTCATATTTATAATATATTTCCCTCCTTTCTATAATTTATTATGGCATGAAAAACAAAACTAAAACAAGCATTAGTCTTTTGTACATCAATGATACTCTTGTATAGTATATTAGCATTTAAAATGAGTCAAATCTAGATACTTCATATAGACTGGCCCACACAGCCAAGCATTTTTTCACTGGGTTTTGTTATTTCCTAGTTTGTTTTGGTCTTCATTCTTCATCTTAGTTCTGGCTTTATCAGTTATGGTTTTCTGATGCCCTTTGCCCCCGTCTCCCCTGCGTCTGTGCTTTTCTTTGTCCCTGTGCCCCGGTCCCTGTTTAGTTTTCCTCTGTGCCAGCCCCCTGTGTTAAGTCTGCACAGGTGTTTCCTGTTTTATTGTTATGGTCTCGTGTTCCCTGTACATTGCGTTTAGTTTTGCTTCCCCTGTGTCGTTAGTTTCATTTGTTCCACCTGTTCTCCCAGCTCTTATCCTTCTTCATTCCCTGTGTATTTATCGTCTGCATTTCCCCCTGTTCTCTGTTGCGTCCTGCCTCATGAAGGTGTGGTTCTGTCCTGGGTTCTATTCAGTGTGAGTTTCTTTACAGTGCCATTGTTCTGAGTTTTGTTTCACATTATCTACAATAAAGCCACCTTTTAAGTTCAGTTTTGCCTCTGGAGTTCTGCATTTGGGTCCACCATGCCTACCACACCGCTCGCTAGTGTCGCAGTACTCGAGATCTCTCTTAGTCTCGATACCACTTTTTTATGGTCTCAGTCTTGTCATGGACTCGGACATTGAGGACTCTTTATTTCAAGACCTGTCAAGACCGCAACTGTGGAAATATCACTAAATTGCCAGAATATTGTTCAATTTGTTAACATCCTTACTTTTATTGGGTGCAAAATATACTGATTAAAAATCCAAAAAAGATTGCGCTCCTCTGCCTTCTCCCCGGAGCGCACCCTGCAGACTCCGCCCCGGCTAGGTTGCTGTTGTTATCACCGCTTGTGCCTGTATTTCACTGCAATTTGCAATCTACCACAGAGCATGTGCAGTTTCATTCACAGTGTGCAGGTTTGATCTCGCTACAGTTGGTTTTTTTTTAACATTTTGCTTAACCCTCATAATTGGAGGGGAAGGCAAAATGTAAAAAAAAGTAACTTTATGGGCCAAATTGTATGTTATTTTTGAAGTTAATTTGTGGAAGTACGGGGAGGGGCCAGAAGCGGTCCGCAGGCCAGGAGTTTGGACACCCCTGTATTAAATGCATGCTATATAAGCGTAACTTCTGGATAATATGCAAAAATGATCACTCTATCGGTCTAATAAGGCCTGGTTTAGCGTTCTGTGTTGGTCCTACGTGCATAACTGAAAAATCCTCTCTGAACCTAACCTGACAAATGCAACTACACGTCCACCTGTGATTACTGCTTAGGCTTCAAAGGTGCTTTCCAGTTACATACAGAGGCCGCATCACTAAATATGCAAGCATATTCATTCGTTGTGAAGAAGCTTGATTTTTTTCACAGATTGTCTGTCTCATACTGTGATGGTGACAGTTTGAACAAATATGTAGAAAACTAATTTTTTTCATAGAAGTTACTGCAGATTTAATCTGTATGAGAGAGAAACTTAGTTCTTGCTGTTGATGAGTGTTTGCTATTTTTTCAGTTTCACACATTTAGCTTTAGAGGTGTGGTGGTTAGCACTGCTGCCTCACAGTTAGAATAACATCTAGAAGACCTGGGTTCGATTCCACTTTGGCCCAGACCTCTCTCTGTGTGGAGTGGCATGTTCTCCTGATGTCTAATGCCTTTGCTTCTTTTTCTTCTTCTGTAAGCTTTATTCATGCTGGATATTCCTATTTGGCTCATTAACACTACTCGTGTTTTGGACTTGCATCCACCTATAATCCCTTGGACAAAGAAGAGATGAGTGACAGGACAGGGGCACTTCAGGGGGCCAATCAGATATCAGATGGGGCCAATGCCTCTGTGGCCCCACCCCTAGAACTGCCAATGTGCAGTACACTGAAGTACTTGGACTACTACTGATAGATACTTTATTAAGTTTAGGTATGAATATAATTATTTTGAATATTATTACATGAGATTTCTATTTTACATTTCATACAACACTGGTTTTAGCCCCTTTTCTCAAGATTGAAAATCTCTGACTCACACGATAATGCAAAGCACATGTCTGTCAGGCTTCTTAAAAGCAGCCACAGTCGGGTGTATTTAAAAGTGTTTCACAAAAAAGCATTCATTTAATATCTTTATATTCATTGTCATGTTGGATAAAGTTCAGAGGAAGCATGAAGCAAAACACCTGCAGTTCTTTAATGGCACACTTTGATCATGACAAACATGAATCTGCTTTTCTGCACACGTGTTGATTCCAGTTCATCTGTTCCATCCAGGACTAAAAACAGCTGCAGCTTCTTTTTAATAACCTGGTTTATTGTTTAGAACTTAAGACCCAAAGAATGTCCCATCGATCTCACGATCATTAATCAATAATGTGAGCAAAATTAAGATTCTCTTGTTTCCTAAAATAAATAGTCTGTAGGTAAAGATGATTCAGAGAACAAGATTAAAGAAAACAACAATTACACACTTGTGTGAATACCTTCCTGTATCTGCATATTGATGTAGTTTTAATGAGTTTCTGCTAAATGAGAATTCATGTCACTGTATTTTGCATCCATTATCTTGAAGAGCCCTAGCTGCAGCAGATACTGCAGCTGCCACTGGATGTTGCACTCCTTTAGCAGCAGCTTCAAGAGCAGCCAGAGCAGCAGAAACAGCAGCAGCCAGAGCAGCTTCAATGAAGGAATTGTTGCTCTCAGCCTGCATTCTTGCTTCTTTGAGCTCCATGTTTGGATTTTCTATTTGAAGTTGTTCAATTTCTTCTCTGATGGCTCTCTCAGCCTCTCTGAACATCTCATTGGTGTAACAACTTTCACCATTTATCTCAGCCATGTTCTTGATCTTCTTCAGCAGCTCTCTGACCTGTGAGGGATCTTCAGTTCTGTTGTTAAAGACATGATATTGTCTTTTACACTGGCAGATGAACCTGCAGAGAGCTGGATTTTCACTGATCATTGTGTCTATGCTGACTCCATCAGCCTCCAGGTCATCTCCACGGGTGAACAAGGCCATAGTGTAATCTGCTGACTTTTCTCCAAACACCTTCTGGATGATTTTCACTGTTTCCTGTTGTTCTTCTGTGAATCTGCCGGCCTGGATCACAACCAGGAACACATGAGGACCAGGAGCAACCAATGAGATGCATCTACTGATCTCTCTGACCACCTCCTCTTCAAGGAGTTTGGTGTCAAACAGACCTGGGGTATCAACTACAGACAGAGTTTGACCTTCAACCTCCCCTGTTTCCTTCTGGCACTTTGATGTCACAGAGGCAGCAGATGATGTAGATTGAAAAGCTTTTCTTCTTAAGATGGTGTTTCCTGAAGCGCTCTTCCCAGCTCCAGTTTCCCAACAAGCACCATCCTGATCTCTGCTTCCTCTGCATCTGACAGAGATGACAAAGACACAACATCATATTCAATTCAAGTCAATTCTCTTCTATTTTATTTATATGGCACCAAATCACAAGAAACAGTCGCCTCAAGGTGCTTTATATTGTGGGTAAAGACCCTACAGTGGGTACGGAAAGTATTCAGACCCCTTTAAAATTTTCACTCTTTGTTTCATTGCAGCCATTTGCTAAAATAAAAAAAGTTTATTTCTCATTAAATGTACACTCAGCACCCCACCCTGACAGAAAAAAACAGAAATGTAGAAATGTTTGCAAATTTATTAAAAAAGAAAAACTGAAATATCACATGGTCATAAGTATTCAGACCCTTTGCTGTGACACTGATATTTAACTCACATGCTGTCCATTTCTTCTGATCCTCCTTGAGATGGTTCTACTCCCTCATTGGAGTCCAGCTGTGTTTCATTAAACTGATTGGACTTGATTAGGAAAGGCACACACCTGTCTATATAATCTCAATGTCAATTTTATTTCTTGAGCACATTTAAAAACAACATTGTTGACCAAAGTGCTTTACAAGATCAACTACAAAGTAAGCAAGAAATTTCCATGGATGAATAAAATAGAATAAAACATAAACATAAATAAAACAAGGAATAAAATAAATATGATGCGATAAAACAAACTAAAACTAACACACTAACAAGAGACACCACAACATAAAACCTGATGGGACTCAAACTGAACTCGAATTAAAAGCCAAGGTAAAAAGCTGAGTTTTTAGAGAGGATTTAAAAGACTGTATGGACTCTGCAGTACGAATATAAAGTGGCAAATTATTCCACAGTCTAGGGGCTGCGACTGCAAAAGCCCGATCCCCTCTATGTTTAAAATGAGACCTTCAGTTGCACCAAGAGCATCTGGCTAGATGATCTCAGTGCTCTCTTGGGGTTATAAAGTTTGAGCAGCTTAGCCAAATAGCTGGGTGCCATTCCATTTAAGACTTTAAAAGTAAGTAAAAGAATCTTAAAATCAATGCGAGACTGGACAGGGAGCCAGTGTAAATCTGCTAAAACTGGAGTGATGTGTTCATGCTTTCTAGTGCCTGTCAAAAGACGTGCAGCAGCATTTTGGACTACCTGCAAACGATGGAGAGATGATCGTTCAAGACCCGAATACAGAGAATTACAGTAGTCCAATCTAGAGGTGATGAAAGCATGAATAAGTTTTTCAAGGTCCTTTGGAGGAAGATAGGATCTAGCTTTGGCAATTAGCCATAACTGATAAAAACCAGTCTTAACAACTGAGTTCACTTGCTTCTCAAATTTAAGCGAAATATCAAAAAACACTCCAAGGTTTCTGACAGTCAAGGAGCAGTAAGACGCAAGAGGGCCAAGGATATTCAGTTAGCTTATCCACAGGAATACGGCTTCCAAACACAATCGTTTCTGTCTTGTTTTCATTTAGAGTAAGAAAGTTCTGTGTTAACCAGTCTTTAATATCATGAAGACAGTTAAACAGAGGCTGCAGCGGGACAGAAGCATCCAATTTAATAGGGAGATAAATTTGGATGTCATCTGCATAACAATGAAAGGGAATATTGTACTTCCTAAATATCTCTCCCAAGGGCAGCATATATAATGAAAACAAGACTGGACCCAAAATGGACCCACTGAGGCACACCACAACAAATATTGGCTGAGGAAGAGGAATATTCCCCCAGGGCTACAGAAAAAGACCTCTCAGACACATAAGATCCATGACAAAACTGTGCCTTTAAGACCAACAACATGATCAAGTCTCGACAAAAGAATGTTGTGATCCACCGTGTCAAAGGCAGCAGTTAAGTCTAAAAGAACCAAAACAGCAGAACAACCCGAGTCAACAGTTAAAAGAAGGTCATTAAAAACTCTTAAAAGTGCTGTCTCTGGTGCTGTGATGGGATCTAAAACCAGACTGAAACTCTTCACAAATACCATGAGTAGTTAAAAAGGTTTGAAGTTGATTAAAAACAAACTTTTCCAATATTTTGGACATAAAAGGTAGTTTAGAAATTGGCCTATAATTGGAAAGAACATTTGGCTCAAGATTTTTCTTTTTAATAATAGGCTGCACAACAGCATGCTTGAAGGCAACTGGTACACAGCCTGATAAAAGTGAGGCATTCAGTATGAGCAAAATACTAGGCCCAATGATGTGAAGAGTTTCTTTGAGCAGGCAAGAGGGAACAATATCTAGAGGGGAATTAGAAGGCCTTAGTTGAGAAACCACTTCCTTTAAAACTAAAAAAAGTCACAGGCTCAAACTGCTGAAAAACAGCTGAGCAATTAGAAGATGAATCTTGCTCTAAAACAGTCTGTGACTGTGAAAACCGTAAAGAGGAGATTCTATCTACAAAGTGTTTCAAAAACTGATCGCAAAGTGTAGAAGAAGCCTCCATAGGTACAGCATCACAGGGGTTAATAACCGAGTTAAAAATATTAAAAAGAATATATATAAATATCAAGAGCTCACAGCTCACAGTGCTGTCAGAGCAAATGAGAATCATGAGGTGGAAGGAACTGCCCAAGGAGCTCAGAGACAGAATTGTGGCAAGAACAGATCTGGCCAAGGTTACAGAAGAATTTCTGCAGCACTCAAGGTTCCTAAGAGCACAGTGGCCTCCATAATCCTTAAATGGAAGAAGTTTGGGACGACCAGAACTCTTCCTAGACCTGGCCGTCCAGCCAAACTGAGCAATGGTGGGAGAAGAGCCTTGGTGAGAGAGGTAAAGAAGAACCCAAAGATCACTGTGGCTGAGCTCCAGAGATGCAGTAGGGAGATGGGAGAAAGTTCCACAAAGTCAACTATCACTGCAGCCCTCCACCAGTCGGGGCTTTATGGCAGAGCGGCCCGACGGAAGCCTCTCCTCAGTGCAAGACATATGAAAGCCCGCATAGAGTTGCCAAAAAACACATGAAGGACTCCCAGACTATGAGAAATAAGATTCTCTGGTCTGATGAGACGAAGATTGAACTTTTTGGCGTTAATTCTAAGCGGTATGTGTGGAGAAAACCAGGCACTGCTCATCACCTGCCCAATACAGTCCCAACAGTGAAACATGGTGGTGGCAGCATCATGCTGTGGGGGTGTTTTTCAGCTGCAGGGACAGGACGACTGGTTGCAATTGAAGGAAAGATGAATGCGGCCAAGTACAGAGATATCCTGGAAGAAAACCTCTTCCAGAGTGCTCAGGACCTCAGACTGGGCCGAAGGTTCACCTTCCAACAAGACAATGACCCTCAGCACACAGCTAAAATAACAAAGGAGTGGCTTCAGAACAACTCTGTGACCATTCTTGACTGGCCCAGCCAGAGCCCTGACCTAAACCCAACTGAGCATCTCTGGAGAGACCTGAAAATGGCTGTCCACCAACGTTCACCATCCAACCTGAGGGAACTGGAGAGGATCTGCAAGGAAGAATGGCAGAGGATCCCCAAATCCAGGTGTGGAAAACTTGTTGCATCATTCCCAAGAAGACTCATGGCTGTACGAGCTCAAAAGGTGCTTCTACTCAATACTGAGCAAAGGGTCTGAATACTTATGACCATGTGATATTTCACTTTTTCTTTTTTAATAAATTTGCAAAAATGTCTACATTTCTGTTT